>JAAALK010000285.1:24265314-24332934 GCA_019279435.1 Zizania palustris | reverse complement strand
TTCTGTATATATATTCTGGGGGCTGTTTTAATTAAGGTTTATATAATATTTCTGTAAAATGGGGAAAACACAGTAGTGGTGGGCATAGTGCCCGCCACTGCTAACCACGGTTAGCAGTGGCATTAGAGCAGTGGCGAACTGATTACCCACCGCTACCGTATGTTTTTGCCCGTCGCTACAGTGAGTGTTTGTAGCAGTGCGAACTGCACGCGTTTTTGCTATACTTTCCTATGCAAGGCACAGAGCTGCCGCTAGCAGGATTTTCTACCTATGGTAGGATTCTTTCTTCCACTGTCTAGTTTTATTTTTTGCTTGAGTTCTGAGTTCTTCATCGTTGTTTCTTCTCAATTTTTGGATGTGCAGTTTCTATCGCAGCCACATATTTTTTTACTATTTTTATGGAAAATCCGTTGTTTCCAGGCCGACCTTATATCTTGAAGCTTGTGCTTGCCTTAGTAATTTCACCCAGAACACGAAGTTCCTGTTGCTTCTTTTCCTTGATTTGTGTGCCTATTGTTTTTTGTTCAACGCAGAAATCTCTAGCCAGTTCTTGATTATTTCCTCGATTTTCTGTGTGTGGTATGTTCTTGCTTGCTGCTTGTTCTCATCAGCACCTATGCAAGTGCACGGTGCATGTAGCTAAGGAGTCATTATGAAGATCATGGGCCTCATGGCTACAAACGTGATCAGTGATTGCCAATGGAAGTCAAAGAGAAGATTAAGAGAAGACGAGACCTGTCGTGTCTAGGCCACGTGTGACTCAGGTACACGGGTGGCGAGCGACTGCCGGGCAGAGAGGATGTGGAGTCGGGCCGACCCAATCGAGTACATGGGCTAGGAGCGGCAGAGGATCCACTAGTCTATTGACCGGGATTGACTCAGGTACACGGGCGGCGAGCGATTGCTGAGCTGAGGGAGCCGCGGAATCAGGCCGGCCCAATCCGGGTACCCGGTATGAAAACGGTGGACACTTTGTCAGTTACGGCACAAAACTAATGACCGCTGATCTTGGATCCGACTGTTCTGAGGCGAAGCCGTAGCTGCTACGAAAGCTTCGCATCAGGACAAGTTATCTTTATTTAGGTTTTTACTATTTTGCCTTTTAGGCCCATAGTCTGTGTTAGTCGAGTCTGTAAAAATCCTAAGGGCAGTTCAGTCTTTTCCATTTTTATTTCAGCGTCTGTGAAATTTACCGTAGGGGTAAATCTGTCTTTTCCCTTCTTATTGGGCTGCCTATAAATAGGCCCCAATCCCCTAGGGTTAGGGGAACTCAATCAAATCAGAAATTCAGAGTTCACTTTTTAGTGTCTTCCACCTTTCGCTGGTTTCTATTTTGAAGCGCCACCACCATATTTCTCTCTCAAAAATCACCGCTGCCATTTCGAATCCATCGATTGTTTTCTTCATTGTTTTCTCGGTTGATCACTGTGTGGCTGGTTTTCTGAGGGAGCACCACTGGTCGGTTTTTCTTGAGAAGCCATATCTCTACTTTCCTCTGTTGCGGTTCATCTGGTTTGGTGTATAGATCGCAGCTATATCATCGGGAGGCGGTTGTACGCTTGGCAAGCTTCTGCACCAGCTGGTATTGGCGTGCCAGCTTATTTTCAATGGGGAGTACGAGGACACTGCAGTGCCTAGAGGCGGAGCTAGCACAGCAGCAGCATACGCAGCAGAGAGAGTCAGAGCATGGTGCTTGGTGGCGTGAGGAGCGGTCAAGATGCTATGCACGAGGTTGTGCTGGTCTTCCGACGCATTCACGGAAACTTGCGCATAGTGCTCAGGGATAGGAGGCTGAGGATTCAATAACAGCAGTACTAGAGCACTGTAGCTCTAGTCTTCGGGAGAAATGCGCATGACTTGCTCACTTGTCTTTTCGGTGTCAGCTCATTTTATCGGAGAAAGCTGCTGGTTGGCGCAGTGCTCACGTTCGGAGTTTCTCAGTGCACGGTGGCTAGGCAAAGCTTCGCATGAAGTGTGGAGTGGCTTCGCTGGAACAACCGTAGGCTTCGCTGGTCGAAAATACAAGCCTCGACATGCATGCTTCGACGACTGATCGCGTGGGCCTCGTGGATTAAACGCACAGCCTTCGTTGTGTCATTGCCGAAGCAGGCTCTGGTAGCCAGGCGAAGCAAGCTTCGGAGCAGATGCATTCAGGCTCCGACATAGGCTTCAGCAAGCACCAAACAGGAGACAAATTTGTGAACAGTAAACTTTCTTCTCGTTTTGCGTGCACTTGAATTAAATGCCTATGATGGTTAATTTTTATGATGCTTGAAATGCTTGTGATTTGAATGCACTGTTGGTCTGCCTTTAAGCACTTTGTTGCTGTCTTTTCGATTAGGAGGCCGGTCATTTTAGGCTAGATTATTTTCACTGTTTTTGATCTGTTTATTTCCGCTGATTATCTGTTGAGGTGCATTGAGTGTTGGGAGAAGCCCATTGATTTGAAAGAATTTTTAGGCACCCATTCACCCCCCTCTCTGGTCGCTACTTTTGGTCCTACAAGTGGTATCAGAGCTTGGTTAGGGTTTTTCCATACCTTGACCGGTTCTAACCCAAGGTAGTGATCATGACTTCCTCTGGCAAGGTCCCGTCCCTTGAAGCTTTTGGCTACAATTACTGGAAGACCCGCATGCGAGCCTATCTCATGAGCCAGAGCTCGGACATTTGGGATGTTTGTGTTCATGCTACTTTTACCGTGCTTCCTGTTGCTGAGCGACCTTCCCCCGAGATAGTCGCCCAACATCAAAACAACGACAAAGCTGTGAACATTTTATTTTCTGGTTTAGGCCCACTGAGTTTGAGCATGTGAGCCATCTATGCACTGCTAGAGAGATCTGGGCTACCCTCCAGACACACCATGAGGGGACAGCCCAGGTCAAGGCTCGGCTCTATCAGACCTACCGGTGTGAATATGAAAATTTCACATAGAAGTCGGGTGAATCTGTTGAAGCTTTGTTTTGTCGTTTTCAATCGATCATCAACAAGCTTTGGGCCAACAAGGCAATGGAGTTCAGCTGGTCTCAGATCATGAGTAGGTGCTCAAGGTTCTTCAAACCTTGGACCCTAAGATCTGGGAGATCAAGGTATCCTCTATCATTGCGAGCACCTCTTACGATACCTTGACCATCACAGAGCTTTTCATTAAGCTCAAGGCCACAGAGGTTGATATCCAGTTGAGATCAAATCTCACTGGATCTGGCTCAAAAATCCTAGCCCTTGCGACACCTTCTGCTGACTCATCTTCTTTGAGTTGTGCTGGGTTCTCCCTGATGTCTATCACTAAGGACCAGCTTGATTCGTTAGGAGATGATGATTTGTGTATTTTTAACAACCGGGTGCGTTGTGTCTATGATAAACGAATGTTCAAAAGACATAGCACAAAATCCGGATGCTTTGAGTGTGGTGATCCAGGTCACTTCATCACCGACTGCCCCAAGCGGAACAGTCACAAGAAGGGCACCGGCTGTGTCTCCTACGACTCCGGCAAACACAATATCTCCATCTTCACAAAAGGCAAGCCTAAGACGAGGTTCTTTCTAAAGGCCTTGAAGGACTACCGGCATGAGAACAAGAAGCGAGACAAAGCCTTCTTCTCCGAGATGGAGAGAAGCGACTCCAAGAGCTCATCATCTTCTTCCTTTTCATCAAGCTCAAGTGATGAAGAGATCGTGATCAAGAAGGGGAAGGACAAGGATGATCCGGAGGGCCTCTGCTTCATGGCCTTCGGGGACAAGCCAAAGAGCCGCTCACATCATAGCCGAAGATCCCGCAGGAGCTTCTGCTCAATGGCTCTTGGGATAAGGAAGAGAAGGGCTCCCCCGACAACTCCGACGATGATGACGATGAAAAGGTATCTTCCTATGAACAAGAAGTTATTGATTTACTAGAAGATAACCGTCAGGAGTTGAGGTATCGGGAGAAACTACTTAGATGGGCTAAGAAGAGGATAGATGAGCTCGCAAGTGTATGTGTGCTTTATGATTTTTCCTAGGTGCATGCATCACATATTTTTTTCCTCGGTTTCCACACTAGCAAGTGTTTCTCTGCCCAAACCAAGCTCTTGTGCACTAGTGGGAAGACCGTGTGTTGGCGTAAAAGATTACGCTAACAGGTTTCTGTAGAAAAGAAACTAACAAACGAAGTGTTTGTGAAGCAAACTGTTCTAAGCCTCCGAAAGGATAATAGCTTAGAATAGTTCGAAAGTGTGTATTGATTCACTTGTAAATCGGTCCTTATTACAGGGTAAAATGGGGGGTATTTATAGGCCCAAATATTAAGGAAAAGACCTATTTACCCCTCTATTACAACCGACATTAAGGAAACTATTCGGTTTCCTTAATAGGGCTAAAATGGTAAAAGACTAATCTAATAGGATAGAAGACAAGTCTTCCATCTTAGCTGGCAGAAAAAATCTCGGAAGGCTTTGGTTCGAAGATATACTTCGAACCAATGCAAGTCTTCGGACTCCTGACGAGGTTCCAAGCCGTCTTCGAAGATGACCTTCGGACTATCTTCGAACTGGTTGACTGTCTTCATGTTGCTTTGGCAATAACCCCGAAGATGGGATATTTTCCCCCAACAGTAGCCCCTCGAATACGCTTCTCCGTTCGACCTGTAACGTTAGGAGAGCAGTATACGAAAAGAAAAGATAACCAATCATAGGGGTTATTGATTTTTGTTTTATCTCCGAAATACATGAAGATATGAACTTCGAATCAGTCATAAGGTAATTACTTTTCAAACTATCTTAGAACTGACTCAGGAAGTTCGAAAGTCTTTTTAGACTTAGAAAATATAACCGTTAGTTTCTGTTTCTAACGGAGTTATATGAGGCGTCATTTTCGGAGGAAAATAACAAGCGGGAATGCGAAAGGGCAGAGCCCAAACGGTAACAAACGGAAAGTTTTGGGTTATAAATAAAGAACTCTGGAACTTACTCGATTACCTTTTCACCGCTCGCTCCCAGTAAAAAGCCTTTTGAGTTCTTGAGTTCTTGAGCCCTAGTTCTCGAGTTCTTGAGCCCTAGTTCCCGTTCTCTCAAGTTGATCCGGCAATCGCGATGGTGAAGACCAAAGGATCCGCGCCGCCTTCGACCTTGGCTCAGCAGCAGGCAGCCGCAGCAGCAGCGGCGGCAACATTGACGGCGACATCTTCGAGGCAGGCGGCAATGTCCATGGCGGCAGGGGGGAGAAATCCCCAAATCGCCGAAGACCAAGGTCTGTGCCCGCCATCGACAAAGTATTTGGATCAGTCTTTCCAGTTGGGGGCTTCTACCTGCAAAAGAGAGTCACTGGCAATCGCAGTGGGAGGAAGAATCAGTAACGGAGTTATGATTCGGAAGCCAGGCAAAGAGATGATTCCAGCGCCAAGGCCCGGAGAGGTAGTGGTATTCGAAGCCTTCTTCGAAGCTGGCTTGGGCCTTCCTGCAGTGGACTTCCTGGCGGAGGTACTGAATCTGTTCCACGTAACCCTCCCCCAATTATCTCCGAATGCGGTAGCTAGACTGGCTATCTTCGAATGGGCGCTGAGGGCCGAAGGGTGTGAAGGAAGGGCAGAGATCTTCGCTGCATTACATAGGGCTACATGCCAACCAAAAACCTTTGTAGGCCCTGGAGGTGAAAAAGTAGTGGTATCCTTCGGTAGCATCAACTTTAGGCTCCGAGATGAATACGCCCTTCAGTTTCCTGCTAAGGCCACCAATGCCAGATGGTACACCGATTGGGTGCTAAGGTGGTTTTATGCCGAAGTTGGAGTGGGTAATCCTCTGGCCGGTCCCCTCAAGGAAATACAGTTCCGGAAGGAAGCCTTAGTGCAGCCTGACGAAGGTCAACTCGAAGCTCGCCTCAACTTGCTTCAAAAAATCAGCAAAAGGTTGAGCATGCGGGACTTAGCCGAAGAGTTCATCGGACTTCAAATTTCTCCGTTGATGGCCAACTGGCCTATCGCCTTCGAAGATGACTCGGAAGGCGGTCTCCGCAAGATAAACTATACTTCGAGCCCTGCAGGTAACTTCGAAACCAACATGCATAATACATATTTACTTCGAAGAAAGATTAACTTGAGTTATTTTTTATATAGCTTCTTCAGCCCCTATTACTTCGGAGCAAATTATAAGGGCTTCGGAGAAGATCTTGGGTGCTCCAACTCCGTCAGAAAAGGAATGGCGAATCAAATTAGTCGGAAGTTGGGAGCGTTTTAATAGAGTATGGGGAATGTTGGAGTTAACTCCGCCCCCTCTGATGGACTGGGTGCCTCAAGAAAAAGGACCCAGGAAAAGAGTAGCCGAAGCCGGAGCTTCGAGCTCCGCAAAGACTCCGACGAAGAAAGTGGCTCGGAAGCCGAAGAAACTCGCACCTTCGAGCTCAAGAGCTTCGGGTTCTAGCTCCAAAGAAGACGAAGGTATTTTATTAGTAAAATTAATTGATGAAGATGCAGTTCAACGAAATATTCACATCGAAGATACTGCAGGTATTCCGGAGCCTCGAGCCAACATCGAAGAAACAAGAGCTCCGGATACCCAAGAGGATCAAAGTGAAGCCCCTATGGGTGTGGATGAGGCCGAAGTGCCTGCGAACATACCGGAGTCAGGAAACAATGTTGATCAACCAATGACTTCGGTAGTTCAGGAAGACACAACTCAGGCCGGAGTGCCTGCGGATGAAGAGGGAGTCGAAGTCACTATGGCTTCGATTCTTGAAGAAGTAACAAGGGCTCTTCAGGACGATGCTCCTGTAGCCCAAGATTTAACGGCTGATTCGGATGAGGACTACACTTATGATCCTCCGATCAGCCCGGTGCTTGATATTCCAGAGAATATCGAAGGTAAATTTTGCTTAATTCTTATCAATTTCTGCAAAATTATACAATGTGTAATATTTTTGGTTTTTTTCAGAGCCTCCTGCTGTCGAAGTATCCCTCGAAGATACAACTCTAAGACCTTCGACAGCTTCGGGGCCGCAACCGGGAGTTGCTCTACCGGGGCCTGGAAGAGGGAAAAGACACATCGAGCCCCTCCCAGCTCAAGGATCGACTTCATCTGAGTCAATGGACGAAAGTGAATCGACTGAGGGGGGGCCATCTTCTGAAGTTCCAAGGGTCTCGGAAGAGACCTCCGGACCTTCGCTAAGCAGGGCTGACCAGAAAGCTTCGAAATTAATTCCTCTCATAACTCCTTTTTTGGAGGAGAAAACCGGACTTGGGACTTTGGTTAAACCTTTGGGTGCAGCCAGTCGCCAAGTCGGGGAAACAGAACTGGTAGCCCGCTTAAGTAGAGTGAAGGGTTCGGAGCTTAGCCTTGCTGTGGAAAGAGCAGCTTATCAGGTATAAAGCATCTTCGAACCAAATAATGAATTATATATGAATAATTTCTTATTCTCGTTTTTCTTTTTCTTAGCAAGCAGTCTTAGCCCGCGCTGCAGCTTTGTCGAATGAAAACGAAATTGCTCAACTTCGGGAAGAGAACGAAACTCTTCAAAGAAATCTTAACTTCTCCGAAGGTCGAGTATCTCAAATGGACAACGTGATAATAGCAGAGCGAAGGGCTAGGCAGAGCTTGGAAGCTGCAAGAAAAGAGCTCGAAGCAGAAAGAGTTGTGCTTCGAGCGGAGATTGAGAGACTGCGGACGGAGGATGCTGCGAAGGACTCCGCACTTGTAAGGCTGCAAGAAGAGGCTGGCCAGCTCCTAACTCAAAAGAATGCTTTGGCTACGGAGAATGCAAGAATCTCCGGAATTTTAACTGAAACAACTTCGGCTAAGGATATGCTTGTTGAAGAAAAGGTTAAGTCGGAGAAGGTGGCTTCGGAGGTCATTGAACAAATGTTAGGTGTCTTGGAGTACTTCGGTACTACTGGATCACTACCTTCGGATGACAATGTAACTCTGCTGCGCCGGCTAAAGAGGATCCAAGGAGCAGCGAAGCAAATGAAGACGGCAGGCATACGTTATGGAGAACTCTCCGGACAAGTGTCTGCCCTCGGAATACTTCGCTACTACGAGGATTTGGGCCGATCGATTACTCCGAGCGCACAGGGCTCCATCATCTTCGACGACGACCGACTTTTAAAACCTTCCGAAGGTGTAGCTATTGCTTGGCGAGCCTTCCAGACTTCATGGAGAGCCGAAGGTCGAAGTGCGATCAAGGCTTGGATTGACGAAGGCCAACGCCAAAAGCAAGTTCGGAGCCAAGCTTCGAGCAGTCAGCCTCCTCCGAATCCGCAGGTTTAGGATTTTTTAGGATTTTTGATTATGTAAAGCTAATGTTTGTAAATTTTTATCAATGAAAATCTTGTTTGTCATATTTTTAGGCTTTGCCTCTTGTGGAAGATGTCGAAGTGTTAGAACTTAATAGCGAACTTCGCTCACTATGGAACACCTTCGAACTTCTCAAGAGTTATAAACGTCCTCGATTCCTTATCCCTCGTGATGACTCCGGCGTTATTGCGCCCGAAGTAATCAAAGACATAATGTCTTATATTAAAGAGGAAGATAAAGAGAGCGACGCAAACACCTCGTCTTCTGAAGACACTAATTGGTCCGAAGACGAAGGTGAAGCCCAAAATAAAAGATCTGAAGATCTTAGAAGCTGGGAGAGAAGCCCTGAGCGGCTTCGAACTTGGGCCGAGCTTCAACAAGAACAGAAGGATTTTAGAGCTTCGAAGGGGAGGAAGAGAGTTAAACGCAAAGTTCTTAGAACTTCCGATGTTGGAACTAGTCGTTCCACCCCTAGCTCTCGGGACCGAAGAGGTCTCCGATTCCTTCTTGGTATAGATACCAATTTTTCATGATGTAATTTGTAAATACATTTGTTTTGATAATGAATGCCGATTTAAAATTGTCTCCATATTTACTAGCCCCTCTTTGGGTATAAGCAACTTCGAACTGTATTCGAAGATGGTTATGCGCAAAGAAAAAACTTCGGAGTACAATTTTTTGGGGGTTCGGAGCCCCTCTGTCATTTTTAAAGATCTTTTGAAATCTTTATGAGATGTCTTCGACTATTTGTAGTCAGAAGAATGTTAACTTGATACCTTTGTTTATTTCACGAAAGAAATCAATTGAGATAACTTCGAGGACACTTTAGTGTCTTAAAAATTTTTGTCACTTTTGGACGCATATGAACAGTCATTCGAAGCTCATGGCTTAAATGCTGTTTTGCTTTAGCCACCTTCGGCTGTTTTGTGCAGAAATCTACCAGCCGGAGCTTGGATTTCGCAGAAATTGTAGCCACCTTCGGCTATTTTTGCAGAAGTCTACCAGCCGGAGCTTGGACTTCGCAGAATTTGGCCACTTGGGCTCTTTTTTGCAGAAGTCTACCAGCCGGAGCTTGGACTTCGCAGAATTTGGCCACCTTCGGCTCTTTTTACGGAAGTCTGACAAGCTGCAGCTTGGACTCCGCAGATTTTGGCCACCTTCGGCTCTTTTTACGGAAGTCTACCAGCCGAAGCTTGGACTCCGTAGAATGTGGTATTGGCTCTTTTACGGATGCCTACAAGGTATCAGCTTGGGCTCCGGATGGATTTCAGCCACCACACCGGAGGCTTCGACTTTAAGGGTACGAAGTCCGGAAATACAGCCCAGCTTAATGACACTTCCCTCTCGATCGACTTCCGTCCCAGCGCGTCCGCTCGGGAAACTAGGAGTGTCAAGGGGAAGGCAACTATCAGGGTGTATGCTTTATTAATTTAGAGGTGATTACAAACGAATTACAAGGAGCCCTTATGCGAAGTATCGCTTTAGGTGCTCCGCATGCCAAGTATGTGCTAACTCTTCACCTTCTAAATTAGCTAATTTAAATGAACCAGGGCGCCCCGAGCGGACGATTAGATATGGACCTTCCCATTTATTGCCTAACTTCCCTGGTGCTATAATGCTTCGTAGAACAAGATGACCCGGTCTTAACTCGCTGAGCTTAACCTTCGGGTCATACCAAGTCTTCGTCTGCTGATGATACTTTGATAAATTAGCTACAGCCCGAAGTCTTGTTTCTTCTGACAAATCTAACGAAGCTTGTCTTTCTTCTTCGATGTCCGGTTCGGTGCTGCGAAACGACCCCCCTTTGAGCTCTGTCGGAGTCATAGCTTCATCTCCGAATAGTAGTCTGAACGGAGTAAAACCTGTGGACCTTGTTTGCGTAGTCCGAATGGACCACAGAATCTTCGGAAGCTCTTCGGTCCACAGTCCCTTTGACAACCCTACTATTCTTCGATTTAGCCCTGATAAGATATTTCCATTGGCTCGCTCAACTGCTCCATTTGACTGAGGATGTCTCACTGCAGCAAAACATAGTTGAATGCCTAGGTCTTTGCAAAACTTCCTGAAGGGTTCTGCGTCGAACTGTGTTCCATTATCAACTGTGAGATATCTAGGCACTCCGAACCGGCAAATAATGTTTTTCCAGAAGAATTTCTGTACATTATTCGAAGTGATAGCTGTTAAGGGCTCTGCTTCGACCCACTTAGAAAAATATTCAATGGCTACCACTGCGAACTTCAGATTTCCCTTTGCTAACGGAAAGGGACCAATTAGATCCATACCCCATCTGGCCATAGGCCATACCGGAGCAATGACTTGAAGAGCTGTTGGTGGGCGATGACTCCGTCGACCCATCCACTGACATCCTTGGCAAGTGCGGACCAAGCTCTCCGCATCAGCTGTTATTGTGGGCCAATAAAGCCCCTGGCGAAGTGTTTTTCCTGCCAGAGCTCTAGGGGCTAAATGGCTTCCACAAAGGCCTTCGTGAATTTCTCGAAGAATTTCTTGGCCTTCGGCTTGAGATATACATCGGAGTAGAGGGGAACATACTCCGGCCTTGTATAATATACCGTTGATTAACTGATAGTTTCTTGCTCTGAGCTTTAACCTTGACAATTGGGGCTCTTCGGGCAAATTCGTTCCTCCTTGCAAGAGTTCTATGATTGAATCTTTCCAATCTGCACTAGGAATGCAGAGAATCTCTGCAGAAGCAACTTGTGGCACCGAAGGCATATTGAGCTCCTCATAGAAAGCTTCGTCAGGCACATCCACAGCTCCGGCAGCAGCCTTCGCTAAAATGTCCGCTTGCACGTTTTCAGCTCTTGGTATACTCCGAATGGAAATACCCTTGAAATGTGCTTCGATCTTGCGAATTTCTTCTAAGTACTTTGCGAGCTGTGGATGTCGGACTTGAAAACTCTTGTCTACGTGCCCTGCTACTATCTGAGAATCTGTTTTTATAATTATCCTTGTAGCCCCTAGAGCACGTGCTTTCCGGAGTCCCAATAATATTCCTTCGTACTCCGCTATATTATTGGTAGACTTAAAGTTGAGTCTTGCGGAGTACATTGCTCTTTGTCCTGATGGAGAAATTAATACTGCCCCAATACCTGCTCCGGATGCTTGGAAAGCTCCATCGGAGTAAACAGTCCAGACTCCGTCATCTGATTTCTCCGGAGTCAACTTCGCAGGTGGAGTCCACTCTGCTACGAAGTCTGCCAGGACTTGAGATTTGATAGCTGTCCTTGCCAGGAAAGATATGCCGAAGGGTGCTAGTTCTACTGCCCACTTTCCAATTCTTCCAGTGGAATCTTTGCTTCGGAGCATATCTCCTAAAGGATACGAAGTTGGTACAATTACATTGTGAGCCAAAAAATAATGTCTTAGCTTCCTCGAAGCCATTATCAGAGCATAAACGAACTTCTCAAGTTCGGAGTATCTTGTCTTCGCTCCTGACAATGCTTCGGAAACAAAATAGACAGGATTTGAACCAACTTCCCATTGATATCAGCTTCTCTGACAAGGACTGCGCTGACTGCTGAGCCTGTGGCTGCAAGATATAGAAGTAGGGTTTCGTCCGCAATAGGCACCGTAAGTGTAGCAAGATTGCTGAGATAATCTTTAATATCTTCGAAGCTTTTCTGACACTCCGGTGTCCATGCAAAATCTTCGGACCCTTTCAAAGCTTTAAAGATTGGCAAGCTTCTCTCCGCAGACCTTGATAAAAACCTGCTAAGTGCGGCCAGACGTCCGGTCAGCTTTTGCACTTGCTTTATATTCTCCGGAGGAGCCATCTTCTGCAGCGCAGTTATTTGAGTAGGGCTAGCTTCAATTCCCCTGCTTGAAACTAAGTACCCTAACAACTTTCCAGCCTTAGCTCCGAATATACATTTTTCGGGGTTAAGGCGGATGCCACATGCCCGAAGGCTATTGAATGTTTCTGCTAAGTCTAGGCTATGTTGGTGCTTTAAAGCACTCTTTATTACAATATCATCCATATAGGCCTCCACATTGCGACCTAGTTGATGACCTAGAGCCTTAGCAACTAATCTTGAAAAAGTAGCCCCGGCATTTCTTAGGCCAAAGGGCATTCTTACATAGCAAAAGACTCCCGAAGGAGTTACAAAGCTCGTTTGATTTCATCTTCGCGCTTCAACCATATTTGATGATATCCGGAATACGCGTCGAGGAAGCTTAGTAACTCCGAACCTGCAGTGGAGTCAACTAGTTGATCAATTCGGGGCATGGGGTAGGGGTCACGTGGGCATGCTTTATTCAAGGATGTGAAATCAATGCACATGCGCCACTTTCCGGAGGACTTCTTCCTGACGAAGACTGGGTTGGCTAACCATTCAGTATGGGCCACTTCTCTGATAATCCCAGCCTTCAACAGTTTTTCAACTTCGTCCTTAGCTAGAGCAGCTCTCTCTGCGGACATCTTCCGGAGCCCTTGTCGAACAGGCCGGGCCTTCGGGTTTACAAGCAAGCTGTGCTCAATAATATCCCGATCGACTCCGGTGATATCTTCGTCAGACCAGGCGAAGACATCCAAATTTTCTCCTACAACCTTTTCCAAGGAAGTTGCAACTTCGGGAGGTAAATCTTTACCAAACTGAAAAGTGTATTCTTTACCATCTTTGACAATGATCTTCGTTGCAATCTCTCCTTCGGGACTTGGTCTTGGAAACGATTTCTTCGAAGCTTCGGAGGAGGCTGAAAAAATTTCTCCATTTTCTTGGACACTGTTTACTTGCCTCGGATCTAGAGGAGGACCATGACCATATTCTGCTCTCCGAGCTATGGCTTGATCTCCGAAGACTGTCAGAACTCCTGATTGTGTGGGCATCTTCATGCACAAGTAATTGTGATGCGCCACAGCTCCGAACTGATTCAACATGCCTCGGCCAAAGATAACATTATAAGCATACGGGGCATCCACCACATCAAAGATAACTTCTTCAGTTCGGGCTAGTAAACCTTCTCCGAAGGTTACTTCCAGGCCTATCTGGCCAAGTGCATCTAGCGGAGGTCCTGCAAAGCCTTGCAGAGGACGAGCCGCTGGGAGAAGATGCTTCCGGGAAATGCATAACTGATCGAAGGCTTGTACAAATATGATATCTGCCGAGCTACCTCCGTCGATTAGCACCCTTCGGACTTCAGTTCCGGCAATATCAGCAGTGATAACCAATGGATCTGCATGCGGGAACTTGATACCAGCTGCATCCTCCGCAGAGAAAGATATTGGAACATGAGACCACTCCGGCATTGCAGCTGCAGATGACGAAGTCCCAATGTGGCCTACTTCTCGAACGTACTCTCTTCGCTGTCTCTTGGACATGCTTCCGAGGGTACCTCCTCCGGAGATAGGGAGAACTACTCTCTTTCCTCTATCTTGCCCTTCTTCTTGCTTCGGAGGCGGCATAACGTTGGCCACCGGAGGATTCCTTGCAGCATCAAGATTTTCTATCCGCGCTACAGCCTGGACCGGCTCCGAGCGCACTGCTGCTGCTGGACTTCGGTCGGTACTACCTCGACCCGAAGTTCTCTCCAAGTATTCTCCCCGAAGGGTAAGAATAGCCTTGCAGGTGTCAGTTGCATGGCTTCGGTTCTCTCCGTGAATACAGCAAAAAAGGGTCTGGCCTTTGCCAGCCGTTTTCCCTGGCGGCCTCCAGCCGCCGGACTTGTTCCCTGCAGGCTGCGGAGCTCTTGGTGCAAACTTCTGCGGGGGTGCAATGTTTAAGACCTCAGAACGAGGGTGCTTTTGCCCTCTTCTTCTATCATGTTGTACTTCGGGGACTGGCTCTTGCGGCGAGGCCGAAGTCTTCACCTCTGCTTTAACTTCTGTCAACACTGTCGAAGTAGCAGTAGCCCTCCGAAGCCAACCTTCTTCTGACTTCGAGTACTCCTCGAAGTACGACATCAACTGTGATACTGTGGTGATGCTCTTCCGATGCAATTTATCCAGAAGGCCTTTATGACTGACGCCTTCCCGAGCCGCATCAACCACCGAGGATGTGGACAGCCCCCGAATTTGCGACTTCGTGTGAGCGAAGCGCTTGAAGTACTGCCTCAATGTTTCTCCGGGGAGCTGTTTCACTTGGAAAAGGCTTCCTGTCGACATGGGGGGCACGAAGGTACCCTGGAAGTTACTTATGAACTTCTTCTTTAACTGCACCCATGACGTGATTGATCCTGGTTTTAGAGACCAGAACCATCTCAACGCCACTCCTTCAAGGGCTAACGGGAAGCACTTCGCCATAGTATCTCTGTCTCCGCCACTAGCTTCGATTGCTAGGGCATAAGAACGCACAAACTCACTGGGATCTTCGTCTCCAGCATACTTGCAGAGCTTCGAAGTTTTAAACTTCGGATTGAAGCGAATCTTCTGAAGCTCGGGATGCAACGGAGATTCATCGTCGTAAGAGGCGTTCTCCGGGGCTTCGGGATAGTCAAGATCGTCGTCTTCGTGCACTTCGGGGATAGCTGGGGTGGCTTGAGGACGAAGCCTGTTCGCAGCCTCTTGCCGCCACCTTGCTACCTCGGCTTGAAGATTGGCCATTTGAGTGGCCATGTCTCCAAGGCTATCTTCATCTCCTTCGGAAGGACCTTCCGGGTCTTGAGAACTGGTATGATCAGTTCCGATCGGAATAGAGGGTGGCAGAGTGGCTCCGGGCGGTCGGAGTGTAGAAGGGGTTGGTGGAGAGGTCTCGTATCCTCGAGGGATAGAAGCCCCTTGCGGAGTTTGAGGTGGAGGGATAGTCGAAGACCCTCCGACTTCAACTGTGTCGAAGGGTATCTCTCCGGAGATCCGAGAGGACCTCCGAGTGGGATTGCGAGGTGCACTCCGCTTAGGAGGCATGATGCAAGAGGTTGGTAGAGAACGAAGTTTTTTGGACTAAGTTCCCCACGGACGGCGCCAACTGTTGGCGTAAAAGATTACGCTAACAGGTTTCTGTAGAAAAGAAACTAACAAACGAAGTGTTTGTGAAGCAAACTGTTCTAAGCCTCCGAAAGGATAATAGCTTAGAATAGTTCGAAAGTGTGTATTGATTCACTTGTAAATCGGTCCTTATTACAGGGTAAAATGGGGGGTATTTATAGGCCCAAATATTAAGGAAAAGACCTATTTACCCCTCTATTACAACCGACATTAAGGAAACTATTCGGTTTCCTTAATAGGGCTAAAATGGTAAAAGACTAATCTAATAGGATAGAAGACAAGTCTTCCATCTTAGCTGGCAGAAAAAATCTCGGAAGGCTTTGGTTCGAAGATATACTTCGAACCAATGCAAGTCTTCGGACTCCTGACGAGGTTCCAAGCCGTCTTCGAAGATGACCTTCGGACTATCTTCGAACTGGTTGACTGTCTTCATGTTGCTTTGGCAATAACCCCGAAGATGGGATATTTTCCCCCAACACCGTGCTTGTTGCTTGTCCGTCATTCCTCTTTTTTCAAGGCTAAAGCCAGATTGCATTTCTTTAGTTTTTACCACCTCCTGAAATATGCCTCTCCGACTTGATGCACGACCTCCTACAACACATATGGTTACTTCATCGAGCCATTTTCTTGCGATAGGTAAGTGCAAGTATAAATTATCTCTCGTTATTCTTTGTGCACTGCAAATGTTTGATGAAATATCTACGAGTCCCTTGTGCACATCAAGTACTTGATGAAATGTTTTACTTTATCTGCTTGTGAGTTCTGGTTTGAACATCAACTATTTGATCAAATGCCTTTGAGTGCTTCATGCGTACCTTTTTCCTTAGGATGCTTGTGGCACTTTTTGCAGGCAATTTTATTTGATCTCGTTTGAATTCTTGTGATCTCTCGGACCGTCTTTTCACATATCAATTGACAAGAGAGTGATAGTATTGTGGTTTGTTTTATCAAGAATTGAGAATTTGAATTTGTGCCAATTAACCCCCTCTGGTCACTAATCTCGGTCCTACACTGGTGTTTTGGAATGCTTGGGGACCAATTGTTGGACCCCAAACTTCAATGCTCAAGATCTTGTTTGGTGCCGACTTGTATTTTTACACACGATCGCCCGCATTATGAAGGACACGCTAGTGGGCTTCGTGTAGACCATAGGAAGGGTGACCGGGCAAGGCATTTTTCAAATGCTCCACGAGTTGGGGTGCCAGCACCTCAAAGCGGCAATCTCCATCAAGCCGATGATCTTCGACGGTCCTCGCTTGACTTTGCTAGCACCAGAAGTCATCGAGGCCTGGCATCCTCTTCACCAGCCCAAGAAGGCCCAGACATGCAAAGTGGCCCTCAAACTTCAAAAGGCCGACTGCCTACGGTGCATGGGGCAGCGCACTCCTCCCTCGGGGTCAAACCCTCCTCCACCGAAGGTGTAGATCTTTTTAGGCTTCGTCTTTGTAACCGTTGATAGCAAAAAATGGCATTAATGGTTGAAATTGTCAAAATATCAATTTTGGTAATTTGGGCCGAAAATATGCCCAACCTGGCACTGGTCGGTCCAACCGACCATAGTAGGCTCGGTAAGACCAGCCATGTAGGCTCGGTCAGACTGGCCCAATGGGTCCGGTCAAACCGTCCTAGTCCGGCAATTAGGGATAAAAGGTGGTTTTTGATTTAAATCTTATCTCCAAACAAAATCTCAACTACCATGGCCGAACCCTACTGATCCTGGATGCTAGGAGCTCAAGTCTAGCCCCTATAAATATAGGGATGAGGCCGATTCAAAGATACCTCTCAGATCAACTCAAAACCCTAGTTTTGAATCACACTTTTATTTCAATCTACTTTCCTTGCCCTAGGATTAGACTTAACGTCCATATTCATGGGTTTGCGTTGTAAGTCCTCCGTGCATCACGTCGTAACCATGGTAAGCCTTGTTGATTTGCCTGTGAATCTCCCGTTTAATCCACTTTTATCGTTTTTTGTCGGTTTTCTTGCTTCCCTTGGAAATTCGACCTCTAGGCCAGATTGTATTTGGTTCCTTGCTATTTTGCAGAAGGTTGCCATCTTCCCATATTTGACCAAAGGATTCATCTACAATCTAATCTGGCGAAAAAGTTGTTTGCAACCCGGAGGCTGCAATTTGGGTTCTGTCGGTCTGACCGGCATGTGGCGTGCCAGGCCATCACGCCGTTGTCGGTACGCTCCGTCACCGAGGTGTCAACACCCTCCGGTCTGACCGACGCGACCATGCCAGTCCGACTGAGCCCTCCGTACCACAGGGGTTCATCGCCTCGGAGTCCCGTACTGCGCGTGTCGAAGCACCCGGTCCGACCAAGACCTCGCTTGCGGTTTGACCAGGCCCCTCCATCAGTTCGACCGTGCACAGATCTGAACCTCTTCACCTTCGTGGATCATTCCAGAGCCACCTTCAAGTGCCATCGGTCTGACCGAGGCTTGTACCTCGGTCCGACCTGACATTAGGATGAAGGACCCCTCGGGGATCCTTCGGACCCCCTTCGCACTAGCCACCAAAGCACCCTTTGGCGCCCCCTCACATTGCTCGTCTGACCGAAGGTCCTTCGCCGATCCGACCGTACCCTTCGTTGAGATTGAAGTCGGCCATAGTCTAGCCGGTTTATTTAATTGTTCCAACACTTCGGCTAATCGGGCATTATTACTAAATACTTGTTTGATTGCCTGATGACTTTGTTGTTCCCTTAATTAACACTATTTAAGGGTCGTCGGAACGCGACATCGGTTTCGTGTTACGCTTAGGGTTATTCCTAAGTATCCGCGTGTTTTTGGATCGTTGAACCGACGCTAGTGTGTGGGCGTGTTTTCGTGTCAACAGTAACACTTAGTTGTTAGCATTGTAAAGCAAATTTACACCAATTTATTAATGAAATGTGGGGAGTTTTGGAATTGCTTAGGCTCAAGTTTCAAGTGTTGACATAGATGTCGAAGTACTCAAATCTTTAGAGGCACTTCATCATCAGTGGGTAGTATTCGAAGTAGCTAAGTCCGAAGGCCAATCTTTGTTTAAAATACCGTGTGGCCTCATGGGCGATGTCATACCCGAAGTGCCCCAAGAGCCATTAGCCTCCATAAAGGTTGAGCCCCTTCGTAGTTCTTCGTATTCACTTGACTTACATAACTTTGAGGTAGTTCCTGAAGACGTAGGGGCCTAGCCTTCAAGTGTGCCTACACAGGAAGACGACGAAGCCTTGGATTTATCTGCTTTTGATTCAGAGCCACTTACGACTCGGACTTGGGTCGATCTACAAGAGGAAATAAGGACTCTTCGGACCTCGAAGCACGGACGGTTCGGCTCCGGTGAGGCTTCGTCAAGCCGGGGATCCTCATCATAAGAAGAGGAAGTGGGGGTCTGATTTTTCAACAATGTGGACCCACTAGTTATTAGGTTTTGATACTTCTTTTTCACAATGCTTGTATTCAAAGCATCTTAGTATACTTTGCAATTGTATCTTGTGATAATGAAATTCATTTTTGTTTAGGCTTCACACGTGTGCTTTATACTTCATGACAATCACTAGTAGAGGTGATAAACAAAGCACACTTTGGACAAGTACAAAATGAAGCACGTTCCGCACGAGTACAAATGAAGCATATTTTGCATGATTACAAATGAAGCACATTTCGCATGAGTACAGATGAAGCGCATTTCATACGCATAATTGTTGGTCCCCCTTGCATGTGGTAGCTGAGGGCTTTGAAGCTGATGTGTGGAATAATGCGACTTGGAATCCAGTATATTAAGCATGGAGAGGGATGTGCCCGATAGTATGGCTTTGAATGTTCAATCACTTTTTAAGTTGTGGATGCTTCGAGTGCTTGACTCGTGATCCTTTTTATTTGCTTTTACCACTCTCCTCTTCGTTTATGAAAAGGGAAGTTTGAAACTTGTGAAGTCATGCTTTTGTATTTATAACATGGCGAAGCAAGGCTTCGGAGATTATTGATGGATGAAGCAGGGCTTCAGGATTTATGATTGATGGGCGAAGCAAGGCTTTGGAATCCACAATTGATGAGAAAATCAAGGCTTTGAATTAATTTAAAGCGAAGGAAGGCTTCAAAATTATTTAAAGTGAAGGAGAGCTTCGAAATTATTTAAAGTGAAGGAGGGCTTCAAAATTATTTAAAACGAAGAAGGGCTTCGAAATTTATTTGGTCACCTTGGACTCTTTTTGACACTTCGAACTGAAACTCGAAGGCCTGGTTCTCATCGCTACGGGCCTGAAGGCACTGTGTAACGACAAGGGTGGAGCGGATCATACCGGATTTTTGGTCGCCTTCGACTCTTTTTTGGACGCTTTGAGATGCATGCTCGGAGTCCTTTGTTTTATTGTTACGGGCCTAAAGGCGTTGTGAAATGACTAGGGTGGAGCGGATCACACCAGATTTTTAGGGTCTTTCGATAGAACCCTAAGTTAGCACATGTTAGTGCAGAGCACACTCCTACATGTGTTAACTTTATTTATCTCGCGTCGAGCCCACCTTTGAGCTCTGGTAGCAGAAATGCTTATGCATACCTTCGGAGGCTCTAGAGGTCCGTAGACATTAGGTCGAAGAGAGGACTATCGTAGTAGCCCTTTCATGTAATGTTCCTTGGATCTCCTAGAGTGCCTGAGGCTAAAAAGAAGACAATGAAGCCTTCAAAATGTTGGAGAAGCCCCTAGCTGAAGTGAGACTTGCGGAGTCTGTGTAGGACTTAGTAGACATCTTCAGAGGTATACTTTGGGATTGATTATGCAGGTAGTGGTAGAGAGGCTAATTTAGAACTAGGATCCCAACGGACGACACCAACTATTGTAGAATAAATGTTATGCTAACATGTTTGATTAGCCTCGAAGGGATACATATTGCAAAGTTGATTTATATGGGTTCAGGCCTCTGAAAGGGATAATGACCTTATGTCTAGTCATAGTAAATTTTCTATTATCCATCCTCTGTCCTTGTTACAATAGAGATGCTCAACATTTATAGGCAAAATATAATAGGAAAAGATCATTTTACCCTCTAGTTACAATTGTCATAATTGACTCTATTTACAAGACTTCGTAGGGGCGGAATGGTAACTTCTTATGTAAATACATGTCTTGATACCAGGGATGAAGGCCCTGGTTTTTGCCTTTATGCCGAAGTGGTCCAGGACTTCAAGTAAGTAGCAGAGCATAGCTCGGAGGCTCGTAGCCGAAATAGTCTTCATAGAAATTTCCCATTCAGAGCTCGGAAGGTCGCGGAGGGAGCTTTAGTGATCGATGGCTCCGTCAATAGCTCTTAGCCTTGTGGTTATGAAGTAGTCTTTGGGTAGTCTTGGATACTTCGCTACGTGCAGGACGAAGGGGTCTTCGACTGGCTGGGGTGCTTCGAACCACTAGAGGGCTTCGGTATTCAGGAGGACTTCATAGGCAGTGTTATTTAGACCTTATGAGGGTAAAATTATTTCCCTCAACAGTAACGATGCCTACCGTACACGCAACATGAAAGAATGGTATGACATGAACATAAGTAAGCAACACATGTAATCATATTATTTATGACATAGTATGGCCCTTATCATGGCGATCTCCATCTTTATGGTTCTCATCATTGTGCTTTCGACCTCTATGAACCTGCATAAGCCTATTACAATAGCACTATACTAATTATATGAGTCAAAACATCACAGGTCGATGTGTAGGTTTTACAACCATTAAACAACCATAGACTATAATATTCATGATGCGCAGGTCATGTAATTACATTTATGCATCACATACATCTTCAAGGCCATACCGATCATAACTTTCTCTGGAAAAACAAGTTAGGCGGAGAATCTAGGCGTGACTGAAATATGGACCCAAAACATCCGACTCAATAGGCTCAGAACTGCTAGTTTGGGTAAACCAGAACTTTCGGTCTAGGTAAACTGAAACTTCCAGTTCAGAACCGGAACTTTCGATTTGACTCTTCCATGTCGAATTAAATTAGGTCCAGAACATTCAGTTCGCAACTGAAACGTCTAGTAATCCAACACCGAAAATAATAGATACAATCTATTTCCATCACGTATTGCTATACGTGATCGATCTAGATCGAACATTATGCACGTAGGCTCTGATACCACTATTGCGATATGGGGAAGCTATGCTAGCTGACAATTTTAAATTTTAACCTCATTAGCCCAGGAACCATGCGTGCAACGGATCATAGATTATTACCTTCTAATGTAATACGTGCTAGTGCAGCGGAAGAATAAGTTGGTGAAGCACAGCCTCGCTCAACTCCGCCTCGCTCCGCCCGTTTGCCAACGATCAAGTTGATGAAGCCCGACGATCTCCATGTGAAGAAGACAACTAGCGCCGCTATTCGAGCAGCGCCTCCATGGAGTCCACACGTACAACGATGGATCACTTCTCGCCGATATGTTAGCACCGCTTGAGAGATCCGAGGAGAAACCGATCTCAATGCTTGAGATCATGGGGAGAGGAGAGGTGTGGAGGTTAGGGTTCTAGTAATGGCAGTAGCAGCCCCATGATCTCCCTCCTCCTCCCTTTATATAGCGCCTAGGCCTTGGGCCTTAATCCATATTAAAGCCCAATAGATCTAATATATTTTGTTTAGACCGAAACTTCCGGTTTGCATCCAGAACTTCGGGTTTGACCCTTCTATATCGAATTAATTCCTAACTGGAACTTCTGGTTTCGACATTCTGTATCCAAATCGGAACTTTCTATTCACAATTAGAACTCCTGATTTGGACGCACTATTCCTGATTTAATTCAACCTGAAACTTTCGGTTCACATCGAGAACTTTTAGTTTTTCCAGAACCCAGAACTTCTGGTTCGCAACTGGAATTTCTGATTCGTCTAGGAACCGAATAACTGAGTTTTGCCCTGAACTTTCGGTTCGCAACTGGAACTTCCAGTTCGTCCAGAATTCTCTTAGGCATAATTCCTTCACGTGTTGCTTTTGAGACCAGGAATAACTCTCTTGAGAAGTTGTGATAATCAATGTTTGAAAAAGAACAGGTATTTAAACACAGAGGATTTTAGTATTTCTATTGAATTGATTGAAATTTGGGACTTCATAATTTATCATGTCTCTCAAAGACCAGTTAACCAGGTTTGTAACTATCTCTATGCAGCTGAACCAAATAATCAAACAAGTTGGAGCCATCTATCTGAACAACCCAATTTTTGGGTTGGTTAAGCTGGGCTGTTGGCGTGTTGATACACATGATAAAAGTTACTATTATTTGTTCTAATGAGTTAAAATAATGTAAATGCTACAGAGTTATCAATCTAACATTGTTTTCCTAATTAAATAACAATTATAATTCAAATAAATTAATTTGCGTCTGATGTTTGTAAAGGTGTTAGAGCAAACCCAAGCATCACTTCAATCTACTGAAGAAAAGAATCATGCATCAATCACGAAGCTTACTGCTAAGCATCAGAAATTAAAGAAAACAAATGTACAAAAACAGTTTTTCACGCATTGATTATGTTAACTACTTAACTTGGTCCTTTTTTGTCGGTAGCAATTAGAAGGCTTGGAGGCATAGCTAACTGAGGTGTCTACAGAGAGGGCGAAGACATCTGAAATTATTCAGTCTCTACAGGTAATAATGATTTCCATTGAAAAGTTTCCTTGCATATTGTTTCAGATCAAAAGTTCTATTCTATTTTTAGTGTTATCAATTGTATTGTGCTTCTGGATTTTTCTTTACTGTTGAAAAATTATTTCTGGGCTGCAGAAGATTAATCTCCTTATGATGGGAAATTTGGAATAAGTGATCAATTAGATGAAACATCCTTGGCTGGAATATTTATGCATGATCTAACCTTTGCAGATATTACTGGTGGAGAAATATTCAGAAATAACTGAAATTAAGAAAGAGTTGTCTGGTTGGAAAATTAAGAAAGTACTTGAGTTTTTCTGCCTGTTATTAAACATCCCCACCTCCTTATTAAACACACAAATTAACTTCACTCCATTTTACACGTGACCATAAATGATCTCGTTGTCAACCACGTTTTTATACATTCCACACTGCTCCTTAGCTTATGTTATGGCTTACTTTCGGTGGTGAATTGAAAAACGTGAATTGGTTGCAGACAATTTTGTTGAATGCCGAAACTTAACGGATCAAGTTTGCACTGTTGTTATTCTGTATTTTTGTCAATGTGACTAAATATTTATCCATTGTTACTGATAGCTTCTCCTTTTTGGAAAAAGATTATATTCCCGTGTTGTTTAAATTCATTTATTTTGTCATTTTTTACAAATATACCATACTATTTGAAGTTGATTGCCTTGATTGAACTATTAGTGCAACGGAAAAGGAGAACATGTGCTCAAATTTGTTTTGTAGAGATCTCATCCTTTATTTTTTTGTTTAATCGAATTTAATTATTGTAACACTGTGTAGTTCATGTTTCACTTGATGATATCATCTTGTACCTGCATATAATATGGAAACTAACATATTATGTCTAAAACATATATGTGATTACAGATAATTTTTTTACTTAAATTTATTGCGAAACTTTAGCTAATGAGCCTGTTGTTTGAATATATGTAAATTGATAGGGCACACTAAGAGAGCCTTGTTTAGTAATACTATTGACATGGAATGAATTCTAAATAAAATATTTTGCTTATAGTATATTCATAAAATCGACGTGTTGGTCCATCTGACCAACCAAATGCGCACTGTAGTCTAGCACAATGAATCGTTATGGCATCACAATATGGATGAAAAGGTAGTCTTAAGCATTAAATAAAACTTTATAGCTAGTCTTATAAATTGTGGAACCATACTATAAGAAAAAAATATAAAGTGTATCATAAGCTTAAGGTGTGACCATAAGCCTAAAATGATAATTTTTTGTTGGTTTCACCATAAGTAGGGTCCAATTTAATATTACCTTTTTGTTTCTTCTATTATATACTTAATAATAACAAATACTAATTTTTTATTAGTCTCACGTTAATGATATTTGAAACATGGTTGGGCTTAGCTGGCGCCCTCCATGTTTCGCCATCGCGACTAACAGACCCACTATAGGGGAGTCCAGATCACCAGATCAAAAAGGTTGCACCGGCTCAATAAAATAGTAGCGTTCTTTCTATCTCGGTTGGTGCTCGTCGATCGCCGAAGTGTGGACGATAACCAAAAAGGCAGCGGCGGCAGCCGGCAAGCAGAGCATAAGGCAGCGGAGGTGCCACCCGCTCGCTCCCACTCCCATCGCCTACCTACAGGAAACCATGGTCGTGCCGCTGGCGATCCCCCGCCGCGGACTCTTCATCGGCGGTGGGTGGCGGGAGCCGTCCCTCGGCCGCCGCCTCCCCGTCGTCAACCACTCAACCCGGCCACGGAGGCAATCATTGGTTCGTCTCTTTCCCCCTCCCTTCGGCCGCGATGCCGTATTTTGGTTGCTCCAGCACAGCATAGGATTCGGTGCCTTTAGGCTTTAGCTGTTCCGTACGGACTGACTCGGGGCTTTTCGGTTGTTTGCGGTTGGTGATCGATGAAGGTGACAGCCCGGCGGCCACGGCAGAGGACATCGAACTCGCCGTCGCGGCGGCGAGGGCTGCGTTCACGCGCGACGGTGGGAGCCACTGGTCGTGCGTACCAGGGGCCGTGCGTGCCAAGTACCGCTAAGGTGCTAGCTTTTGCACTCCCTTAATCTGCCTCCTGCTTTTAGAGTTTTAGTTTGAAGCTAGATGAGTTGTGGAGCTCTCTTGCGCTCTTGCTGTGTGACGGCAGTTACTTTCGGAATTAATGAAAGAATATGCTCTTAGTGCCGTAATAAATTTATTCAGAAACAAATTTAAGCTGATCAAATCGGGTTTAGTATTGAAAAATGTAAAAGTACTACTGCTAGACTGAATGGCAAAAATTGTGTGCAGAGCTAAACGCTGCAGCACCTTCTCTTAATATTGTTCTACAATGTATAATACATTCAAAAGATTACGGTTGTACTCACGCCTCCTCTAATTTTGTTACTTACATTAACATTACCCCTCAATCCAGTGTTAGAAAAATCGGTGATCGGTAGTTGATCGGCCGACCACCAAGCAGGGATTAATCGGTTAATCGGCAGATTGGCTGAATTAATCGGTCAATCAATTAATCGGTTAAATCATGTTATATGTGAAAGATATAACATATAAACACGAATACAAATACATGATTCACAGTCACTTTCTGCGCAGTCTCAAGCACCATAGTCCCAAACAACTGACAGAGGGAAAGTACCCCACACCTTCCAACTCTTGATCGGAAAGAGAGAGAAAAAGGGGGTCACGAGAAGTCTTGCCTTAGCCAACCATACAAACACTTCTCTTTTTCCCCTCATCTGCTCACTGCTCCTTCCTCACTTCTCTTTTTCCGTCGGTAGTACAGGCATACAACATAGACCAGAAAGGCAGAGAGTACACTCAGGCCTCGGCTAGTGCTTGGGCATGCACAGGGAGCACTCAAGTCCAAGACGGCGCACACTCGGTGGGGGACGGCGCGTGCTTGGTGGGGACGACGCGCGGACAGTGTGCGGATGGCGCGCGCTCGGCAGGCACGACGCATGCTCTAGATCGGTGGCATCGGATCTGGCTCGCGTGAGACTAGATCTAGTTGTGCGCAAGACAGGGAAAAGGATAAAATGTGCACGGAAGAGAGGGAACCTAAAATTTCCCTATATTTATATCGGACTGATTAATCGGTGGGCACCGATCAATTGGGTTAACGACTGATTAATCGGTCTACCGATTTCTTGCCTGATTTTACTGTAAATTATCTGGAATGGGGCTTTTTTTCATCACTGCCTCAATCAAAACTTTGTGGAGATCAAGTTTAGATTGAACCGAAGCTTGCTAAACACAGCCACGGGCAGAGCTTTAGTAAAAATATCAACAACTTATCCTGAGAGGCAATAAATCGCACTTCAAGAGCTTTCTGAGCAACACGCTCTCTAACAAAGGGAAAATCCACTTCGATATATTTGGTTCTGGCATGAAATACTAGGTTTGCTGACAAGTATGTTGCCCCAAGATTATCACACCAAAGAACAAGAGGTCTTGACTGAAAACACCCAATTCACCAAGAATGGACAACACCCAAACCAATTATGCAGTGGCATTAGCAAGTGCTTTATATTCTTATTCGGTGCTAGATCACGATACCGTGGCTTGTTTTGGGGCACACCAAGATATCAAGTTTGAACCAAGAAATATTGTAAAACCTCTGATGAACCATCGATCATCTATGCACCCTACCCAATCTGCATCAGAGAATGCACTTACAAGTGTTGAGCTATCTTTGCGTATGCAGAGACCATCATGATGCGTCAATTTCATAAATCGCAGTGTACGTTTCACAACACTCCAATGAACATCTATTGGTGCCTGCAGAAATTGACATACCTTGTTGACAACATAGGATATATCTGGTCTTGTGATGGTTAGGTACGGCAAAGCACCTACTGTACTTCGGTATTTAGTAACTTCACTTGCCGACAATGGTGATCCATCATATCTAGATAGCTTCTCTGAACTGACCATTAGTGTAGAGACTAGTTTGCGTTGAACCATATTTGATCGAGTGAGCAAGTCTTGCACATACTTTGCTTGAGACAATATAATTCCCCCTAGAGCCGACTTCACCTCAATGCCTAGGAAATAGTTGAGTGAACCGAGATCCTTGATAGCAAACTCAGCTTGAAGTTAGTGAAGGAGATCTGTCACAACATCAGGAGATGAACTAGTAATCACTAGGTCATCCACATAGACTAGAAGAAAAGTAGTAACTCCATTGCCCTGCTGAATAAACAAGGAGGAGTCAACTTTAGATGGAGAGAAGCCCAACTCATGCAATCGACTGCTCAACTTGGAGTACCAAGCACATGGTGACGGTTTGAGACCATAAAGAGATTTATCCAGCTTGCAAACATGTAGTGGGTGTTGAGAATTCTGAAAACTAGGAGGTTGGTTCATGAATACATCTTCTTTCAAGTCACCATGTAGAAAAGCATTTTTTACATCAGCATGGCGTAGTGTCCACCCGGGAGACACGGCTAGGGACAAAACGAGTCTTACTATAGCCGGTTTAACAGCTGGGTTAAAAGTATCCTCATAATCAAGTCCATAGCGTTGATGAAATCCTTTTACAACAAGACGTGCCTTATATCTCTCAACTGAGCCATCAACTTTGTGCTTGATCTTAAATACCCATTTGCAACCAATCACATTTGCACCCTGTGGTTTGGGAACCAAATGCCATGTTTGATTTTGTGCCAATGCATCAATCTCCTCTTGCATAGCAGTAGTCCATCTCGAATCAGCCATGGCATCAGCAAGAGTGGCAGGTTCAAACTCAAGAGAACATTGAGCAGCAAAACTTCTCTTAGCTGGATTATATCGGATTGTGCCATCAGTAAATTTCTTTGGGCATTGAATGTTACGTTGAGAGCGAGTGCATGGCCATTGAAGTTGTACTTGGGGTGTTTCCATAGCATCTTCATTTCGTACTGGAATCTCAATAGTACTATAGTAGAATCATTAGGATCAGCCACATGCTGCACAACATCAGAACTAGAAACATCATTAGGCAAGGAAACTGATACATTCACATGATCAGTAGGCTCATTCAAAACTGGAGCACTTTGTGGGGATAAAGAGCTGAGCCAAGGGAGAAGAACAGATTCAGAAATGAGGGTGGATGATGTGTATGCTAGGTTTTTGTGAGCAAAGGGATATATATTTTCATCAAACCCAACATCGCGGGAAATGTACACACGACCAGTGGCAGCATGGAGACATTTATAGCCTTTGTGCATAGGACTATTGTTATGGTGGGGCAAGTGTACACCCGGCGCAAGAAGGAGGGCACCTGACCAAGTGGCCGGCGCCTCCCCCTTCCGCCGGGGAGTTGGTTGAGATTAGTTTGGATTAGTTAAAGATTGGGTTTTGGTTAGTTAAGATTAGATTGATCTCTGTTGGAGATTGGTTTTGGATAAGATTAGATTGGTTTTGGTTAGTTAAGATTAGATTGATCTCTGTTAGAGATTGGTTTTGGATAAGATTAGATTGGTTTTGGTTAAAGATTAGATTGGTTTGTAAGGCTATATAAGCCGGTCAGTTCTATCAATAAAATCAGTTGGAGATTTGTAGTCTCTACGACCCTTTCCAATTCGAGTCGCCGACACGGCGACTTGCCACCCACGCCGCCGGGATTTCTCCCAGCCACCCACCTCTCATGACTACTTCCTACGCCAAACCACAAGCCCTAACAATCTGGTATCAGATTTGTCGGGTTCCATGGCCTCGTCGCAAGGCGCGGCCGCGGCTTCCGTCCCCCCCAGCCACCGCCTCTTGGTGCGCCGACCATGACAGCGCCGACAGCTTTAGTCGTCTAGGCAGCAGCCATCGATGTCCTCGCCAACGCAATTCACGAGCTACAACGACAAGTTGCCCAGATTGCAGCAGCCCTTCCAGGGGCACGGGCAAGCACAACGGGTGGCTATGGACCCTACACGAGCGCTGGGCTAGCGGCGTCGCCGCCCTACCCCTAGGGCCTCCCCGGTTACGGTGCCATGCCTCCTGCGCCGTCCACCGCAGACGTCATTGTCCACACATCTACCGCATCGCAAGGGCCAGTCCAGCCGGTGTTGATTACACAGATCCAATTTCCGCCATCGCGTCTCCAATCCCAGGATACTCGGAGCCGTCGGTTTACCATGGACTGCTGCCATACCAAGGGCTCCAATCAACCCAACACGGGTTCCAGGAGGGTCTTGTCGAGACCATCGGGGTGCCGCGCTATTACAAACTATCCTTCCCGACGTTCGACGGCCAAGAAGACCCCCTTGGATGGCTCAACCGATGCGAGCAGTTCTTTCGCTCGCAGCGCATAGGGGAAGGCGACAAAGTGGGACTGGCCTCTTTCCACCTCACCGGCGCTACAGTGGTACTACTTGCTGGAGCGCAACGCCGGCGTGGTGACGTGGCCACACTTCAAGGCGCTTTGCCAACAACGCTTCGGGCCAGTCATGGGCGCAAACCACTTGGCGGAGCTTGCACACATTCCTTTTTGTTCCACCTTCGATGACTACATCGAAGCGTTCTAGAGCCGGTTGGCGCACGCCGGATACCTCACGCTAGAGCAGCAGGCATGCTTGTTCACGGGCGGACTTCCCGACACCATCCGCATCGACGTGGAGCTTCACGTCCCCGAGGAGCTGTAGCGCGCGATGGCACTAGCACACGCCTATGAGCGTCGGGTTACTACCGCACCACAGGGGGGACCGGGCCGCAGCTCACGCCCAGTAGCGCGGCCCCTTCCTCTACCCTCACCGCCCAGCAGCGCCTCGGCAACCACGACGGCTCCAGCCACCACGTCACCAGCCGGCCCGACCCACTAGTACCGCCGTCTAACTACCGCGGAAATGACAGAGAGCTGCCGCCAGGTGCTCTGCTACAATTGTGACGAATAGTACGTGTGTGGCCACAAGTGCCAGCGTCTCTTCTACTTGGAGGTTGCTGATCTAGAAGAGGATGTCCCCAATCTCATGGATGCTCCACTCGCAGCCGTGGAAGATGATGAGTCGTTCATATCTCTGAATGCCATCACCGGCATCCGCGACGATGGTACCATGCAGATACGAGTGACTATGGGTACTGAGGAGTTCACGACGCTCCTGGATTCCGGCTCCATGATGAATTTCATCAATAGCGCCACCGGACACGCAGCCCGCCTTCACTTCCAGAACGGGAACGTCGCCTATGTACGGGTAGCAAACGGCGACAAGGTCGGCTGTCATGGCCTGGCACGCGACGTTGACATCCGGATCGGCTAGGAGGAGTTCCTCATCAGCTGCTAATCCATTCCCCTTGACTGCTACGACATGGTACTCAACGAGTCATTCTTACGCACGCTCGGACCAATACTATGGGATTTCGACGACCTGTGCATGGCGTTCTGGCATGGTGGTAGGCGGGTACTTTGGAGGGGTATTGGCTCACCTCGCGCCTACACCCCCCACCGGGCCGCCTGCACGCCGTACACCACGACAAGCGGGACCTGCTGGATAGACTTCTCCAAGCCTATGATGATGTGTTCGCAGCACCATCCGGACTGCCGCCAGCACGTGTGTGCGACCATCGCATACATCTCAAGCCTAACACAGAGCCGGTGGTTGTTCGACCGTATCGCTACCCGCAACTACAGAAAGATGAGCTTGAGAAGCAGTGTGCCGAGATGTTGACACAAGGGATAAACCGGCCCAGTACGTCGCCGTTCTCAGCACCAGTGTTACTTTTCAAGAAGCCAGACGGCTCATGGCGCTTTTGCGTCGACTATCGTGCCCTCAATGATCGCACAGTCAAGGACAAGTTCCCAATTCCCGTCGTAGAAGAGCTCCTGGACGAGCTTCATGGCGCCAAGATCTTCACCAAGCTCGATCTCAAGTCTGGGTACCACCAAGTCCGGGTACACTCGGACGACGTGCTCAAAACAGCAATCAGGACGCGTCACGGGCACTTCGAATTCCGTGTAATGCCGTTCGGTCTTTCTAATGCTCCGGCTACGTTTCAGGCATTAATGAACTTGGTGCTTCAACCGGTCCTCCGGTGATCCGTCTTGGTTTTCTTCGACGACATCCTCATATACAACCGATCCTGGACTGAGCACCTGCAACACATTCACGCCATCCTCAACATTCTGCGCGCCAACTCCCTTCACTGTCAAACGCTCTAAGTGCGCCTTCGCCACCACAACCGTGGCCTGCCTAGGCCACATGATCTCGGGAGACGGCGTCACCTGTAGATGGCGCCCAGGTGGAGTCAGTCGCAACGTGGCCACAGCCGCGTTCCGCCCATGGGCTCTGAGGATTCCTCGGCCTTGTCGGGCACTACCGGCGCTTCGTCAAGGACTTCATCTCAATCGCAGCCCCCCTGACACAGCTCTTCAAGAAAGACACCTTCCTCTGGTCCGACGCAGCACAGGTCACGTTCCTCGCACTGAAGGAGAAGCTCACCACAACGCCGGTCCTTCACCTATCGGACTTCACCAAGGAGTTCAGTGGTGGACTGTGACGCATCGGAGGCAGTATTTGGAGCGGTCCTCCATCAGGGGGAAGGGCCCATCGCATTCTTTAGCAGACAGTTCACACCGCGGCACATGAAGATCGCGACATATGAGCGCGAGCTGATCGGTCTCGTACAGGCCATTCGCCATTGGAGGCCGTACCTTTGGGGTCAGGCCTTCATTGTGCGGACAGACCACTATGCCCTCAAGTTCATGCTGGACCAACGTCTATCGACGATTCCGCAACACCACTGGATTAGCAAACTTTTTGGCTTTGATTTCAGGGTGGAGTACCGGCCAGGACGCCTCAACGTCGTCGCCGACGCGCTATCATGCCGCGACAGTGAGGAGCTCAACCTTGGTGCCATCTCGGCGCCCACCTTCCAGTTGTGAGACAACATCAAGCGCGAGATCGAGACCTCGGACGAACTGCGCGCCCTGCGAGATGCCATATCCAGGGGGCGTGGCGACGCCTGGTAGGTCACGGATGGTCTCATTCGCCACTCCGGCAAGATCTTCATCCCGCAGGCCTCACCACGACTCCCAGATATCCTGCAGCTGGCCCATGTGGCCGGCCACGAGGGCTACCATCGCATGCTCCAACGCCTCCGCACCGACTTCTCCATCGAGCAGGATCGCCGCCTAGTTCACGACTACGTGCGCGCCTGCGCAACTTACTAGCGCAACAAAACAGAAGACCTGCAGCCCGCCGGCCTCCTCCAGCCCCTACCGGTGCCCTCCCACATCTGGGCAGGCATCTCGATGGATTTCATCGAGGCGCTGCCCAAGGTGCAAGGCAAAAGCGTCATCCTAATGGTGGTCGATCGCCTATCCAAGTACGCTCATTTTATTCCCCTCAGCCACCCCTACACCGCAACCTCCGTCGCTAGGGCGTTCTTCAACGACATTGTACGTCTACACGGAGTTCCGGAGTCCATCATCAGCGACCGTGATCCAGTCTTCACCAGCAACATCTGGCGAGAGTTATTCACTCTCGCCGGTGTCACCTTGAAGACCAGCACGATATTTCATCCTCAGACCGACGGGTAGTCGGAGGCCGTCAACAAAATGATAGAAATGTATCTACGATGCATCACCGGCGACCGGCCACGTGCATGGCTGGAATGGCTACCTTGGGCAGAATACTACTACAACACCGCATTCCACTCCGCACTCCGCATGACACCATTTGAGGTTGTTTATGGCAGACCACCGCTCGCCCTGCTTCCATACGCACCGGGTACAACTTAGAGGCAGGTGGTCGACGCCATGATCGCCAGCCGTGATGAATTCCTTCAAGAGGTACGCACGCGTCTTCTGTAGGCCTAGGAGTACAACCGTTGTTACTACGATGCACACCACCATGCCGTGGAATTCGCCGTGGGTGATTGGGTGTGGCTACGACTGTTAAACCACCACACTCAGTCCCTCGTCCCAGGCGCTCGCGGCAAGCTCGGTCCACGCTTCACAGGGCCGTTCCAAGTGCTCGAGATAGTGGGGGCAGTTGCCTACCGCCTCCAACTTCCAGCGGACGCACGCATCCACGACGTCTTTCATGTAGGCGTCCTCAAGCCATTCAGGGGAACTCCGCCAACATCAACTCCGCCACTACTGCCCCTACAGAATGGTCGTCTACTTCCGCAGCCAGAACGTGCGCTCCGCGCCTGCCTCTGGCGCGGCGTTTGGCATGTTCTAGTACAATGGGAGGGCATGTCCGCAGATGAAGCAACATGGGAGCCACTGGAGGGGTTCCGCGCCGCGCATCCTTCCTTCCAGCTCGAGGACGAGCTGTTCGTCGAGGGGGGAGAGATGTTATGGTGGGGCAAGTGTACACCCGGCACAAGAAGGGGGGCACCTGACCAGGTGGCCGGCGCCTCCCCCTTTCGCCGGGGAGTTGGTTGAGATTAGTTTGGATTAGTTAAAGATTGGGTTTTGGTTAGTTAAGATTAGATTGATCTCTGTTGGAGATTGGTTTTGGATAAGATTAGATTGGTTTTGGTTAGTTAAGATTAGATTGATCTCTATTGGAGATTGGTTTTGGATAAGATTAGATTGGTTTTGGTTAAAGATTAGATTAGTTTGTAAGGCTATATAAGCCGGTCAGTTCTATCAATAAAATCAGCTGGAGATTTGTAGTCTCTACAGCCCTTTCTAATTCGAGTCGCCGGCACGGCGACTCGCCACCCATGCCGCCGGGATTTCTCCCGGCAACCCACCTCTCACGACTACTTCCTACGCCAAACCACATGCCCTAACAACTATAGCCGAGAAAAACACATTGTACAGATCAAAAATTCAGCTTTCTAGGATTATAAGCATGGAGGTTAGATCAACAAGTACAACCGAACTAGCAAAGTGTTGTGTAATCTTGTGGTGAATGGAAAAGTTGCTCAACAGGTGTATCATGGTTGATATTATGGCTCGGTAATTGATTTATGAGGTAACAGGCTGTCAAAAAGGCCTCTTCCCAAAAATGAATTGGAATTGAGGAATGAGCAAGAAGAGGTAGGCCAACTTCAACAATATGTCTATGTTTTCGCTCAGTCGTGCCATTTTGCTGCGTGTGTGGGCAAGACACTCAATGATGAATGCCTAGCCGCTGAAGTAGGGAATTAAGACCTTGGTATTCTCCTCCCCAATCACTTTGAAAATTCTATATTTTACAATCTATATTTCTCTCGGCCTAGACTTGAAACTGAACAAAAGCTTTCTCGACAATTGATTTGTGTTTAAGTAAATAAATCCAAGTATATCTACTGAAAGAGTCAATAAAACTCACATAATATTTAAAACCACAAGCAGAAGGAATAGCAAGGCCCCAAACATCTGAATGAGCAAGTTCTAAAGGAGTAGATGCAACAAAGTTTGAAATTGAAAATGGCAATTGATGGCTCTTGGCCATTTGACAAGCATCACAGACAGTTGGGACATTGTTATTTTGGAGATACGACAGCTTATTTTTTTGGAGAATTTTATTGATGATGATCGAAGAAGGATGCTCAAGATGTCGATGCCACTGATCAATGGAAGGCTTGAAGACATGAAGGAAACTCTTCACTAGACTCGACAATGGATGGGATACAGGCCTGACTCACATTTTCCGTGTAGAATAAGTTCCCTCGTTGTACGATCCTTAACAAGGAAATGATCATGATGAAATTCAAAGAAAACATTGTTATCTCTTGTGAATCGATGCACTGAAAGTAATTGTTTGGCTGAGTTTGGAGCATGAAGAACATTTTTCAAGAGAAGAGTTTTATGTGGAGTGCTCAAGTAAGAATGACCAATATGATGAACTGACATACCAGATCCATTTGCCATCTGAATTTGCTCCTTTCCTTGATACTTATCCTGAATAGTAAGTCTGTCCAGATCATTGGTAATATGATCTGTTGCTCCCGTATCACTATACTAGTTGGTATCCACCGTGTAGCCACCATGATTAGCAAAAGCCACCATGTGATTTTCTTCTCCAGTGAAAGCATGATTGAATCTGTTGTAGCACTTGAATGCAACGTGTCCAACCTTATTGCAGAGATGACACATAGGTCTTCTACCAGTGTCTCTGCGCTGTGCATAGCCACGACCATGGCCACCACCACAGCCACGACTGCCTCCATTTCCACGAGCATATCCACGGCCTCCACTTCCACCATGACCACCATCACTACTATTGCTGGTGTGCCCTTTGGATGAGAGGTTGGCAGAAACACTCCCTTCAATCTACAGGTTCTTGCGCATCTCCAAGCGAATTTCAAATGCCAAAAAATGACCGTAAAAATCATTAAGTGTCATAGGTTCAACACGAGTTGTCACTGAGGTGACTAGTGGATCATAATCACCATGAGATAAGATATGATCTCATCTGGCAGGGGTTTGCCGATCGACGCCAAGGTGTCGACGAGATTCTTGCCTTTGTTGAAATACTTTGCAGCAGGTTGATCTTTCTTCTGCAGATTTGTGAGTTGCATACGCAACTGCAGTGCCCTCGCATTTGATTGCGACGAAAACATCATCTCAAGAGCTTGCCACACCTCTTGAGATGTGGTCAGGAGCAGCACTTGCACCAATACCTCGTTTGACAGCGATGAGAGGATGGCGCTCATCACCAGCTAGTCTTGCTGCACCCACTTGAGATACTTTGGATTCAGTGCCTGCATCGTGCCATTGGAAGTGGTCATCGTGATCAGCTTTTCTGGACAGGAAATAGTGCCATCCACACAACCCAACAATTGCTAGCTCTGAAGATAGGGCACAAACTGTGCCTTCCAGAGGAGATGATTCTCTTGAGTCAACTTTGTGCTCATGAAGTGTCCAACGTTTGGAGTCACCAGGCTTGCCATGATTGACGCACTGCTGCTCACCGGCGACGGCGAGGAACCAGAAATGGTGGAGACAAGTCATGGCTTGAGAGAGCCCGTGAATGGCTCTAATACCATGTAAAAATACTACCGCCAGACTGAATGGCAAGAATTGTATGTAGAGCTAAATGCTGCAGCACCTTTGTCACCGACAGAGAAGGGATTTCAACAGAATTGGTATGCCTTCTTAATTGATAGCAAACGAGATAGTTGGTTGAGAGCCTAGACCTCTCTGTCGCAGCGGCGCCGTTGTGGCGATGCGGCGAAGAGGCAGGGATACAAGAAGGCAATAGCCAAACTGAACTACTCGACGACTCCCTCTAGGCATCAGTCCTGTTTATATAGGCACATGACCGATCTAATCTAATACAAGACTCTAACAAACTTCAATCTAAACTCTAACTAATTTCAATCTGAACTCTAACTAACTTCAATCTGAACTCTAACTTCAATCTGAACTCTAACTAACTTAGACTCCCAACTTGGACTCTTAACTACTCTGTTACAGTATTGTCGATACTATTCACGTGAATAGTACTGCGTGGTACTGTTCACAGGCGGGCCAGGCCCTCCGTGCCATGATTTGAGGCTATGACATCTTTTCCCCCATTGAAAACCAGCTCGTCCTCGAGCTGGGCTGTTGGTGCCGCCAAGGCATCCCACGTCGATCCCCCAACCATCGGCCAAGCCACCATCCGTGCTCGTGAGGGTGTGCTCTGCGTGGTCAGGGATATAGCGTTGGCCTCCGTAGCACTGTTGATGTCGCCGATCGAGCCATCGTCGCCTGACCTGGCCCTGCCGAGGTCGCCTACGTTGCCACCTAGGCGGCCTTGGCCGCTTCCCTCCCTGGTCGTGCGGAGGTGGATCCACGTGATCAACGGCAACCTAGGGATGTTGTCGGCCAGGCCTCTAGACGAGCACCTCCAGCGTGGCTACCCTCTCCTCTAAGGGTTGGGTCGGCTGCAACTTCTCTTCAATCGCGACTGCCTGCTCTGTCACCACTGCTTCCAATTCCACGACTTTCGCCTGGAGTGGTTGCAACTTCTCTTCGATGGCGTCTAGGCGCTGCATGATTAATGATTGCTGATCGGAGAGTGCCTTCAAAATTTCTTCAATTCTCGTCCCTGACCCGGTGAACTCATGGCAGCTGAAAAGAACCCAAGGGCTCTGATACCAAGTTGGCGCCGGCAAGGATTTCCATGGAATTGGTAGGAACTAACCTTTTTAATTGATAGCAAAAGTGGTAGTTGGTCGAGGGTCTGGACCTCTCTGTCGCGGCGGCGCCGTTATGGCGACGCGGTGAAGAGGCAGAGATACAAGAAGGCAATAGCCAAACTGAACTACTCGACGACTCCCTCTAGACATCGGTCATGTTTATATAGGCACAGAACCGATCTAATCTAATACAAGACTCTAACAAACTTCAATCTGAACTCTAACTAACTTCATTCTGAACTCTAACTAACTTAGACTCTTAACTAACTACTCTACTACAGTACCGCCGGTACTGTTTACAGGTGGGCCAGGCCCTCCGGCCCATGATCTGAGGCCATGACAACCTTCTCTTATATTGGTGTACAATGTATAATACATTCAGAAGATTATGGCTGTACTCACACCTCCTCTAATTTTGTTACCATATATGAATTACTGAACATAATATTTACTTTAACAAAAAAATACATCAAACTTCTATCCCGTTTTATCCTGTCATAAATTTACTTCTGTTTTATACATCATAGGCTAGAATGCTGGCCGACGGAAGTTAGGGGGATCCGGGCGGCCGCGGAAAAACCCCCGCTAACTTCCGTCGGCCACTGTCAGAAGCCGACGGAAGTTAAGGGATCCGAGCGGCCGCGGAAAAACCCCCGCTAACTTCCGTCGGCCACTGTCAGAAGCCGACGGAAGTTAAGTTAACTTCCGTCGGCTCGTGGAGGCCGACGGAAGTTATTTAACTTCCGTCGGCTTGCCCAAAAGCCGACGGAAGTTAACTTGGTCGACGAAAATATTCTGTTTTGTTGTAGTGAAGGTACTTACAACAATATATCAGAAACAGTAGAAAATCATGCTTATTTTGGTCTAGAATATAGATTTATGCTACTGAATTTGGACCTTTATGGAAATTACAGATTGATACTCTGTAACATATGTGGTTCTTCACTTAAAACAATGTCGTAACTGTTGTCGACTTGCCCTTGCTGTTACAAGGAGTTGACTGAATGACTGTAGATTGTCTTTGAACAATGGGTTGCTCAGACATCGGTTTTAACAGATAGATGTTTTCTAGCTATTTATCATGAGTATTGAAGGTTATTCCAGCATGTTTAGATGGTTTATTCTCTGCTGAATTTTAAATGGAAAGCTAGGCTAAAATGTATGTTATGATGAGAAGATCATATTATCACTAAGTGCTTTTCATAATTGATGTCCACCCTGTCATTATTATGTTCGTTTGTTATAACTGTCAGCAAATTTACTTAATTGTGCACCGGCTGCAGATTACAGATAGGAAATCTTATTTGGCTCTATTGGAGACACTTGATTCTGGGAAGCCTCTGGATGAAGCAGTTGCAGACATGGTATTTTTAACTATTCACAGGGTGTGTTTGGTTCTCGTTTCAAATCCGCTTCTGCTGTAAAAAAGCAGAAGCTGAACCAAACAAGTTTACCAAAACTGTTTTTTTTGTGAAAAAACAGTTTTTTTCTAGTACAAATTTGGAAGCATCATGTACCTTGCTTTTCTGCTTTTCTGATTTTTAGTTCAGATTAAATAGTATGAATTCAAGGCGTCTTAATTGATTTAATATTATTATGGTTTGTATTGTACTACACAATTTTATGAGATAATATGTGGTTGTCGGTTACTTTATAAGATAAACTATGCGCTTTTTTATTTATCTAATTTATTTTTAGTTATTTAGTTGCATCAATGTTGAGTGTTTCCTATTTATATATATGTATAGAATATTATAATGATGAAAATTACGTAAGTTATAAAAAAACAGTCAGCTCACAACAGTTTTTTTCACAGCAGCTTCAACCAAACGACTTTTAGTTTTTTCACAGCAGACAGCTCACAACAGCTTTTTCACAGCAGACAACTCACAGCAGCTTTTTTACAGCTTACAACAGAACCAAACACACCCACAGTATGGTGTTTATTGTGCCTCAAGATGCCCCATGTTTAATTTGATGCCTTGAACATGCAATTTTAGGAGGATGTTGCAGCATGCTTTGAGTATTATGCTGATCTGGCAGAAGCCTTAGATCAGAAACAACGGTCACCAATCTCTCTACCCATGGAAAATTTTAAGTCATATATACTCAAAGAACCCATCGGAGTTGTTGGACTTATCACTCCCTGGTATAATAAATACATTCATTCACCGTGCCTTGAAAGTTTGATACCGTTTAATTGTATCATATTATATTTTCTTGGCTTTGATACACACTGCTACATGTGGATGTCATAGTGTATCAAAATATTTCATATGTCCAATTCTTCTCTCTGTCTTCTTTAGACTTGAGGTGTCCTGTTGTTCATAGCAGAAAGGATTATTCTTGTTTTTTTTTCATGTTTGGTAACTAAGAACCAAGTGGACATTTGTCAGCCTTGGGATTTTTAATATCCTAACAGAGGAAATCCTATTGAGGATCTTACATCAGCATAACTGAATAACTAGTCCTGTATTAACAATCTAATCATGATCATTTTGTATTGGTTGCCTTTTGTATGTGTTAATGCAATGTCTTCGAAGTTGATCTTCCCAACCTCCTTTCAGGCTGTATACTAATCTAATAGTGGATACGTTGATTCGTAAAAAAATGTCTTGGTGTTCATTGCCACCAGTTGATCCCTCTAAAACTATTGATGTTTCAACATATTTATCCCTATCACAAGAGTATGCATGCGCCCCTATAACAAAAACAGCTGATTGACATCACCAGTGTTTCGTTGTTTTGTGTAGATGTGTTGTAGGATCATAAGATAAAGAACTTTGAGTTACTGTAAAAGGCTAATCATTCAAACCATTTTCTTACCCATGCACACATGAAGGAATTATCCTCTTCTGATGGCTACTTGGAAGGTTGCACCTGCCTTGGCTGCTGGGTGTACAGCTGTGTTGAAGCCATCTGAGCTGGCTTCCCTGTGAGGCTTCCTGATCTACAAATCATTTATGCAAGATTTATATCCTATGACTAAAAGATGTTTTTGAACCAGGACATATGTCTAGAGCTTGGTGGAATATGTGTAGAAATTGGATTACCTCCAGGGGTCTTGAACATAGTTACTGGTCTGGGGCATGAAGCTGGTTCTCCATTGGCATCACATCCCCATGTGGATAAGGTTAGACCTCCTCTCTAATTTGTACATTCATGTGCTGGCGAACACATTGACATAGTGTGACATAATTTTAACTATCCCCAAATATTTTTGAATTTTATCATTTTATGTTGGATTCTTTCTGTAGATTGCTTTTACTGGAAGCACAGAAACTGGTAAGAAGATAATGGTTACTGCTGCACAAATGGTCAAGGTTTGTTCTCTCTATATTATCATCCCTTAAAAAAATTCTAACAAGTTATGATACTGTGTGCTTCTGTTGGTGCACGAAACTTGTATTTTATGCCTTGATGTCATTGTAACTCCGTTTCCATCGCGTGTGTGTTTTCTTGAACAGCCTGTTTCATTAGAGCTTGGTGGCAAAAGTCCTTTTATTGTGTTTGATGATGTTGACATTAATAAAGGTATCTTCCTTTCTCCAGCCCTCCCATGTCGAACTATGCCCCTGACACAGTTATGTAATGTTGTCATAATTACTTATTTTTTAATTCATAACCCACAAGGCCACAATTATATAGTTATGAAAGGAAAAATGTTGATTTTGCATATTTTGTGGTAAGTAAATACTGTTAACTAGTACAAGTGTGCTAAATTTGAAACAGCTGTTGAGTGGGCAATGTTTGGGTGTTTTCTGAATGCTGGTCAAGTCTGCAGTGCTACTTCTCGTCTCCTTTTACATGTACGTATGTTCTTTTGCTATTTTAAAGATTAAGTTATGTTCTCATACATGACATGAAGATATATACAGGAGAAAATCGCAAAGAAATTATTGGATAGATTGATTGCTTGGGCAAAGAGTATCAAAGTCTCAGATCCACTAGAAGAAGGTTGCAGGCTGGGGTCAGTCATTAGTGAAGGTAATGCAAATGGCCTATTGCAATTGTTCAAGTTTAGTTGCAAACATGTGCTTTTATGAATCTGTGAACTTTGATGACTAGATCACTTCAATCAGTATTAAATTAATACTCAAAATAACAGTGATGATCTTCAATGCATGGAACTATAACAGTTTACTTTGTTGCAAATTGTCTTCCTTGAAATATAGAATTATGCATCTACTTTTGTTCTACAACCTTAGTGTCAAGGGCCCCAAACCCTAGAGCAGGGGGACCTTGGCTGTGTAGCTTGTAGCCGGTGCGGGGAGCATCCCTTGCCACGCTATCTTGTAGAACGGAGGGGGACTAGACATAATTTGGTAGATTGGAGAATAGAACTCTTTATTGCTTGTCTTTCCTCAAGGACTTACATCTATATTTATATAGCCTAATAGATAAGAACTAACCTGAATCTTAACTAACTTGAATCTTAACCAATAAGGAAACATAATCTTAATCATTAAGGAAACTAACAAAAAACCCTAACTAATCCTTGAGTAGGGACCGGTCAGTGCTGCCACCTCGGGTCGTGCATCCTCCCTAGGCCGGGCGCGACGCTGGTAGTGTCGACCCCATATGACATCTCTCCCTCCTCGACAAGTAGCTCGTCTTCGAGCTGAAATAAGGGATATCGACTGATGAAGGCGTCGACATCCTCCCACATTGCCGAGCTGGGTGATTCGCCCTTCCATTGGATGAGTAGCTGACGGACTCCCATGGCCAAACGAGAGCGCATTGCTTTCTCTGGCTCAAGCACTATAGCTCCATTGTGTGTGAGAGGTAGAGGCAGAGGAGCTGAGGGTGGCGTGTCGATGAACTGCTTGAGTACTCCCACGTGGAAGACGTCATGGAGGCGAGCTCTGGGAGGTAGCTCCAAGTGGTAAGTCACTTTGTTGATGACCCCACTGGTGTGGTATGTCCCAAAGAACCGTGGGGAAAGCTTCCCGTTTGTCGGCACCTGTAGGGAAGCTGGGGAGCGGAGTAGAAGACGGAGCCAAACCCAATCGTTGATGGCGTAGTTGACGTCACGATGTTTCTTGTCGTATTGCAATTTTTAGATAGTATGGGCTTGCTCGAGATGGTATCTAACATCCACAAGGAAATTATCGCGGTCGGCCATGCTTTTCACCACGATGGCTACACGAGGCTCCCTTGGTTCGTACGAACAGATGGAGGGGGTCACGACCGTAGACCACCCAGAATGGGGTGTCCTTCAATGCTGACTGGTATGCCATGTTGTAGATGTATTCTGCCCAAGGTAACCATCGTAACCATTGGCATGGTCAATCACCGACGAAGCATTGGAGGTACATGGTGATGACCTTATTGGTTGCTTCGGTCTGACCATCAGATTGGGGATGGAAGGCCGACATCATGTGAAGCTTGGTCCTTGTGAGCTTCATGAGTTCACGCCAAAACAATGATGTGAACACCAGATCTCTATCGATGACGATGGACTCTGGTATGCCATGGAGGCAAACGATCTCTGCGAAGAAGGCATGTGCCACTGATTCAGCCGAGTATGGATGGGCTAGCGGAATGAAGTGGAAATATTTACTGAAATAATCAATCACTATCAAGATCATCGATTTACCTCTCACTCAGGGAAGCGCCTCCACGAAATCGATCCCGATGTCAGCCCAAACTGACGTTGGGACTGGTAGTGGCAGAAGTAGTCCAGTTGGGTGGAGGTGCTCGGACTTGTATCTCTGGCATGTAGCGCAGGCACGAATGTAGTCTTGAACAACTGCGCGTAAATAGGGCGAGTGAATGTCTTGGCGCAGTCGGTGCAGAGTGTGTTGGACGCCCTCATGCCCGTCATCATGAACGACAAACAATACTTCCTAGAGCAGTGGGGAAGCCGGGGGAATGTAGAGCCACCCATTGTAGGCGACGAGGCCGTCAACAATGGACCATGGTGCCTAGCGCTGAGAGGCGGTGATTTCATCATGAAGGGTGATCAATGCTAGATCAGTTGTATTGGCCTAGTCGAGGCGGTTGATGTAGTCGAACTGTGGTCTTGAGATAGCGAGGAGCGACACCTCCTCTGTGTCACGGCGTGAGAGAGCATCTTCCACCGTGTTGGAGCTCCCTGTCTTATACTCGACGGTGAAGTCAAACCCGAGAAGCTTTCCCACCCAATGATGCTGCAGTATGGTGGCCAGGCGTTGATTGAGTAAGAACTTAAGACTAAAATGGTCAGTTCGTACCAAGAATCGGCGACCCCACAAATATGGTCTCCAATGTCGGATGGCAAGGACGAGACCGATAAGCTCCTATTCGTAAGCTGTGAGGGCTTGGTGTCGAGGTGCGGTCATGTTGGTGTGTTTTTTGGTCACATTTTGACACATGCGTGTCCTAGGAGATCTTCCTCACTTCAGTGCAGGTCCTACGTTCTTAGAAAAAAGGTTCAAAGCGTGCCAATCAGTTTGACCCTGCAACTGATAAGGGAACAGAAAACATGACATCAGTAGCATGACCTATCGGCTATCGAGCCGATGACCGCGGCGAGGATAGGATATTCGTGGAATATCATGTTGATCGGTCATAAGGCCGATGACCTAGGATGAAGCAATTGGGCGAGCGTGCCATCGGTCGATAAGATGAGAAGTTTACCACATAGGATGATGATTGCTTTTTGATGACTTATAAGATATATCATTGAATTGAAAATAACCCGTTAGCTTGTACTCCGATAAAAATAAATAAAATGTGCCAGATAACATGTCTATATCATGGAAATCATCATAATAACTAGATCAGACCTAACTAAGACAATAGCTAGTCACGATGATCTTAATAATATGTTAGTATTAGGCATGCTTTATTTAGATGAACGATATACAACATAAAAGAGATACAATAGCAAGAGATGTCGGACCTAACCGATAAAGCCTCAAACTATCACACCTAGATCACATCAATCTAAGAGATCAAATTGAACTAATGCAGCCTTAGACCTAGCTAATACACCGAGAACAACCGGCGACCATATTGTTTCAATGTTCACCTCAAGAGATCAATATGATGCAACCATGAGGATACTAATCTAATTGGTACGGACGTCGGGGGTGGCAGAACTCACCTCTTCGCAGGAGATCAAAACGATGTAGCCCAGCTCCGAGTAGTTGATTGACAGAGATGTGTTTTTAAGATAACTAGGGGTACATATTTATAGTCCAAATACTTACCATCCAAGCACTCTATCTTAACCGATTCTGTATAATCATAATCTTTTTTTGCTCTTATCTCCATCGGCTCTTCTGCGTCCGATCATCTTGTAACAGCATGAACATGCTTCCTTGACTTTCCTTGATCGGATCCTCTCTGATTTTTGTTGACCATGTGGCATCTTTAGCGGGCCTAGGTTGTACCAAATCTTGGCGTAAACACATGCCCCCTAGTTTTGGAGCATTAAGTGGTTGTTGATGCTTCAAAATTAACAACGGTTATTATCCCTGCTGTCACGCCTTCTCAAACGTCTATCCACACGATCTTTTCACTTTAATTGCCAATCGAAACCCTTCATCTTCTGGTACCTTTATAACTTCGCTTAGCATTCTGGCTTCATAATTTAATTGTCGAAACCCTTCGCCTTCCAATGCTTTCACATTTTCTTAGAGTTTTGACTTTGTCTCTTCCCTTCCAACCATCCATAACTGCAATGGGTTAGTTTATAAGCACATGTCACTCTTCCTTTCTTCTTCACACTTTTGTCTCATCACCTCTTTCTGGCCATGATATTTTCATCGTTCATCCTAGTGATAGCCATCGCTCGTCATCTTTCTTCATTGAACGTGCTCTTCATCAGTGTAAGGATGGCCACCATTGAAGTGATCCCTCGAGTAACTCTCCAACCATTTATTCCTGACTTCACTCATCTCTCATTTTCTTTCTTTCGACTCTACTTTTGTTTTGGCAGGTCTTGCGGAACCAGGTTTTCATTCCAATAGTCACTCACCCCTCTAGCTTCTTTCTGAGTCCTTTAGGCATTGCTGACCCCACAGATTTCATAAATGTCGAGACTTATCAGATACCTTTCAAATGTTCACCTATGTGTTCCTCCAACTAGGACCTAGGCTTTGAATCCTTTCCTCCTTCCATCCCCGGCTGGCGCGACTGGTATCTCAGGGTGTCAACCACTTACCGCCCCCTTTGGGACAAGATCGACATTGGTCATTGCAACGGCCTTTCTTTGGCTGAGCCATACTTAAATGAGCCGATGCTAGCTGCATCTTGTTATTTCTGGTCTGATGCCTTAAATGCTTTCATTTTTGGTCACGGACTGATGAGTCCCACTCTTCTTGACATCTTCTTATCTTGCCTTGACATTAATTCACCGGCCAATCCATTCTTTCTTCACTTCCAACCATCCCACAACCTTGGCATTGACTCAGCCGATAGCTGGAGTCGATATATTACTAGGCACAACAAGAAAATCGGCCCCGTAAGTGCTCGCAAACATGTTGCTTTTCTCAGCCTCTGGCTAGAGGAATTTGTCTTCTGTGTATCGGCTCCGGCTCTGGCTTTGACCCTTCAATTGCAGTTTTTAGCCGAACGACTCGCCGCCCATGTGTGGGTTCCCCTCAATCGTTACCTCCTTGGAGCTACCTACCGTTCCCTTCACCTTGTATCGGCCAACCTATCGCCGGTAATTTCATTGGTCAGTTCAAGGGTCCCTGGTGGTTCCTCCAACTTTGGCTCAATGTTTATACTAGTGATCTCATTGGAGGAACCCCTCTTACTCATTCACGCTTTCCTACTGATTTTCTAGAATCGTCCATTCCCACCTATCACCACTGCTCTTCTCTAGGCAAAGCGATGACATTCTTTCCTCCCTTTCCTTTGTCTTCTACGGCCTTGGCCTCTTTCTTTAAGAGCTATCACCTCAGATTCTCTAATCGGACCGTCTGGTTTCCTTCTGGATACCATTCGGAGTATGAATGCCCCAATCGGCTTGCTTTGCCTGATGTATAACGGGATGTAGAATCCTTTCATATCTTTTCGGTGGCCACCTTTCCTTGTTTGCTTCTTGTTGATCTTACCGATGAGTATCCTCGGCGGTGCTCCTATGAGTTCTAGCATCCATCAGTCTCTTCGAGGCAGCTGGGCTTTGGTAAGCTCCTGCCCCATCTCTTTTTCGTTGGCCAGATCCGAACTTGCGGGAGGTCACGAGTGCTTTGGAGTGGGATCGCCTTTCCCATATGACCGATGGGATCCCCTCTGGATGCCTTGCCACCTGAGCAACTTGTCGGGTGACCTCCCACGCCTTCCGCCGATGGTGGGATGAGTTGAAGCAACACGTCTTCAATCACTCCTCCTTGGTTTACCGGGAGCGTCTTTACCCAGATGACGCCGATGTAGGGCTCGAGGTAAACACCTTGACTCCCCTTTCTATTCGCCTTCTGCCATCTTCTGTTCCATCTACTTAACTTGTTTTTTGAAGGATGTTGATCATGATGCCCTCTTGGTGAGCTTCAGTAGCCAGCCAATACAATACGGGCCGGTATTGCCCACTATAAACCTAGGTGTTAGCGCCCCTACTCCCTCTGCGTGGGTGAAGAGAGTTAGGCCTAGATCGTCAATTGGGCGTAGGGACTTCGACTGGCTGCTTGGGGGAAGAAGTCGATTCAAAAGCGAAACTGACTGGATCCCTTTAGGCAGTTGTTGGGGGAGATAATCCCGATGGTGCTTAGGAGCGCGAAGGACTTGGAGTGAAGTTCAAATAAGGGGCTCCACATGATGGTAACTAGCGAAGCCGCTAGCTCCAAATAAAAACAGTACGAAGGCCGAACGGCCTCTGACCCCCTTTGGAAGAGAACCCCCGGTCCAGAACGGAGGAGGAGGGGACACCCACCTTGGCTCAAGATCCGGGGCTCAGAGGCCCTCTACTGAGGGTCCGGATCCAGGGGGCATCTGAGCCTGGGGAGCTGACCGAAGGCCGGTGGAACGTCTCCGGAAGGAGTTGTGGCCTCGGCACTAAGGCAGGAGACCGAGACCAGTCCAGTCAAGCTAGTCTAGCAGCAGGATCGCGATCGCTTGTGCAGTGACTAACGCTGAAGCCGTGCCCAGAGCAGCTGACACGCTGTTGGGGCTGTACCCTTTGTCTGTACTATAGGGTCGTTGCATGTAGTACTGCTATCAAAGGGTTTGGAAGTATTGGGCCACTGTAGGGCTCCACTATAAATATCCCCCTCTCCGCATTGTAAAGACATAAGACACTTGATCCAAGAATACGGCTCTGAGCCTAATATCCTATTCCAAAGCATATCTGAAACCTGTTGGTCTAGTCTTCTACTCCAACAGTTGGCGTCATCTGTGGGGAACCTAGTTCAAGAAGCTAGCGTCCTCTCTGTCTGAGGTGCTGGGAGGAGTTCCGAACCAGGCCCAGGAGAGGTGCCGGAGATCCGGGACCTCACCGGCTCGCAAGGCCTGCGTCGGGGAATCCGCCAGCTGGTCAGGAGGGGCTCTTTGGGCTGCACCTCCCAGTTGGTCCCCAGCCATGGCCCTCCAGACCGACTATGTCCACTCGCAAGACCCAGAGACAAATTCTGGAGGCAGCGGGAGCCAAGCCGATGCCTTGGCCGCTGAAAATGCAAGGTTGAAGGCTGAGCAGGCACAATGGCGCCAGGTGGCTTCACTCCGCCCCCCGAGCCCTCACGGGCACTGGGGGTTGAGGCTATCACGCTAAGTGATGACGAAGACCTGAGGGAGGAGGAGAACACGTCCTACGACGAGGAGTCTCCACTGCACCCCAACTTGCAGAGGGTGCGGTTCGACTCGAAGTTCCACGCCGTGAAGCTCCCGAAGTAATTCGAAGAGTACGACCCAGGGAAGTTCTCTCGTTCGTATGCCTTGGCAATAGAAGCCTGCGGGGGAGGTCGAGACACAATGGCGAAATGCTTTCCTTTAGCCCTCGAAGGATTCGCTCTTCGGTGGTTCTAGTCACTGAGGCCAAGGACCATCAGGTCGTGGGACCAGCTAAAGAAGTTTATCAACAACTTCCAGGGGACCTTCGTTGCTCCCATGTCCACCGGAAGTCTTTTTCAAGTGAAGCAGTAGCCTGGGGAGACGCTGCGACAGTATTCACAACGCTTCGCACACACCAAAGCCCAGATTAAAGGGGTTGCGGCCTCCTCCGTCATTGACGCTGCCCGTGAAGGTGTCACCAATCCTAGCCTCCTCGACAAGCTCCACCGGAATCTGATATCTTTGGTGGCCCAGCTCATGACGTATTTCGAGGAGTATGCCCAGTCTGAAGAGGGTCAGCTGCGTTGTTAGGCAATGTGTTGGACCGGAAACGGCGACCAGAGGGGGGGTGAATGGGAGCTTTTAAAATATCGGGCTAAAACTAGCCTTCGGTTTGGTTCTGTCTTCTGCGGAACAGGCTTCGAACACAACCTTCGAAGGTCTGGTTCGGAGGTACTTCGACAGCTCCAAACACAGGCTTCGCAGGAGCAAAAGTTCGAAGCCAAGAAGACTTCGCTCCACTAACAACCCTCGAAAATCTACTCTGCTAAGTCAGTGCAGGCTCCGCACACAGGGTGCTTCGAGCAGGCTTCGCACTTCACCCTTCGCAAGAGTGTACTGCCCTCTGAGGACTTCGACCAGGAACTTGGCAGCAGCAACTGGTGCTGTGCTTCGTACACGAAGGTCTACACGCACACAAACGGACTTCGCTAAGGGCTTCGACACAAGAAGCAAAACGGGCTTCGATCAGGGCTTCGCTAGTAAGCAGCGAGGTCTTGCCTCCTGTTACACAGAGCGACAGCACACTGAAAAACACACTTCGCACAGAAACAACCTTCGCCTAGACAGGCTTCGGTGCACTATAACTAGCGAGGTATGTAACGCGAGCTCAAGCAAAAAGCACACAGAAGCAGGGCTTCGCCGCTTGAACAAGGAACACAATAAAATGAACTCTGGATGAATACAGCGAGGTATGTGGCTACAGGAGCTCAACAGTAAATGCTCAAAGTGTTAAATGTTACCTACCGAGCCCCCATATTTATAGCCCAAAGTTCACCCAAAGGAAGTGACTACTTTACCCCTAGGGTTTACAAAGGATTTGTCTCTACAGAACTAAGGGGTACAAAAGGTAGTCCACCTTTATTCTGGAGGCTTCTCTGTCAGCTTTGCAGAGGGGACAATGTCAGCTTTTTGCAGAGCAGACAGTGTCAGCCTTTGCAGTCTTTGACCTTCTGCAGCCTCCCTTCGCACGCGAGGGTGCGGTAGCTTCGGCGAGAAGCCTTGAGCCTGGTGGCCTTTGCTTCGCCAAAGATAGCCTCCGATACAGTGACGGTTTTGAGCCGAAGCCGTCAAAACCCTTGGGCCTTCGCACCAACACCTCCAGAGTGGACCACCACGGCTTCGCAGCTTCACCCAGCTCGAACTCCGTCAGTCCGTGTACCGAAGCCATGCAGGCCGAAGCACCTCAAGTCAACCTTGCTCCGGAGCTAGCCTCGCTCCGAAGCCTTCCTTACTCCGAAGCCCCCACCTTCGGAGTACCACCCTTCGAAGTCCCTCCTTCGTCCAAGGCCTCCGCATGAAGCATTCCATGAGCCCTTCGTCGCAGTGTCTCTCCCCGAGCACACTCCTCGACGAGCCTCACCCAGACCATGCCTTCGATGCGCCTCGACTTCTGAGGCCTTCGTCGGGTACCTTCGAATGTCTCCCTCCGGAGCACACTTCGAATTCCTTGCCTCCGCAGAGGACTTGTTCCATCCAACTCCGAAGTCACTCCATCCGGAGTACCTTCGAAGTGCCTCACCTCCGAGGACTTTGTCTCGGAGTACCTTCAGCCGGAGCCACGCTCCGCACTCTCTGCCTTCACCTGGCACGCCTCGACCTGAGGACCGACCCGGACCACCTTCGCAGCCACCGTGACGGAGCTCCTCGCTCCCCTGGCATCAAGCCTCCCGCTTGACCCAGGTTCACACCGCTGCGAACCTTGTCCGTCGCCTCCGAAGTCCCTGCGCACCACAGACAAACAGACAAGTCCAGTTCAAATGGAGCATGAAAAGCAACTTTGATAATCAATAATTTTGTTGTTCTTTTCTTAGTGCCAGGGGTTATTTGTTTGTCCACCTTATACTTTCCAATCAGACCAAGCCTAGGTATGAAAACCATAAGGAGCTTAAGGCAATGATTTTGGCATACACTATACTATTCCAGTTCAGACCAATGTGCAATGGTAAGCAGTCTAGAATAGGGTAGTGCGACAAACAAACCCACCTGGATCTTTTCACTTAAAGCATGCAAATCATGGAATTTTTGATTATAACTAAGTGTACCAATTGTTTGGCTTTTATGAATATCCATGAAGATGTAGAACAATTTTTCAAGTTGCAATTTTTAGCATCCAATGAACAGTGTCTTGCTATCAAGCAGATAAAAGATAGCTAAAGCAGTCCTGCCTAAACAAGCTAGATTCAAGACTAAGCAGTGAGCACGATTTGACTTTGAAATAAAACATCATGCACATGAATGTTTCAGATTGATTAACAGGAGCTGAGCTAACACAATTTCATGAATTAAAAGCAGGCATATAAGTGCAACAGATGTAAATGCAATTTCAACATAATTAGCAAAGGCATATCCATCTAAAACAGCTCCCCCTCACAAAATGTCGTAAGGGTGACAAATGCCAAGTTCCCCACGCAAGTAAGCAAATCGAGAAGCATCGAGGGGTTTTGTAAAAATGTCGGCAAGCTGGTGTTGGGTATCAACATATTGAAGTTCAATATCACCCTTCTCATTGTGATCTCTGAGAAAATGATACCGCACATCAATGTGTTTGGTTCTAGAATGCTGAACCGGGTTGTTTGCAATACAAATAGCGCTAGTGTTATCACAGAAAAGTGGAACACTCTTATATTCTAACCCGAAATCCCACAAAGTGGAAACCATCCACAAAATCTGAGAGCAACAGCTAGCTGCAGCAACATATTCGGCCTCAGCCGTCGATTGTGCAACACTAGACTGTTTGCGGGAAGACCAGCAAACCAATGAGGTACCCAGAAAATGACAAGTACCAGAGGTACTCTTCCTATCAATTCTACACCCAACAAAATCTGCATCGGAATAGCCTCGAAGACATAAAGATGAAGATGCTGAATACCATATGCCAAATTCAAGGGTGTGTTTGAGATACCTTAAGATGCGCTTTACCGCTTGGCGGTGCGAAGCTCGTGGTGAAGCCTGAAAACGAGCGCACAGACATACTGCGAAGTGTATGTCCGGCCTCGTGGCAGTCAAGTAGAGGAGGGAGCCAATCATGCTCCGGAACTCCTTCTGATCTACGGCTTCTCCATCTTCGTCAGGATCCAATGCTACAGATGTAGCCATTGGAGTGGCGAGGGGCTTCGCATCGGACATGTCGAACTTCTTGAGCAGATCCTTGGTGTACTTCGTCTGGTGGACGAAAGTACCTTGTTTGCTTTGCTTGATTTGCAAACCAAGGAAAAAGGTGAGTTCACCCATCATTGACATTTCAAATTCCCTGCTCATGGTATCTGCAAACTCGGCAACCAAAGTATGAGAAGAGCCACCAAAGATGATATCATCCACATAAATCTGAACTAGGAGGAAATCTTTGCCATGCTTGAGAGTAAATAGAGTTTTATCAACAGAGCCCATCAAATATCCTCGCTCAAGCAGAAAAGACTTAAGTCTATCATACCAAGCCCGAGGGGCCTGCTTGAGTCCATAAAGAGCCTTATGAAGTTTAAGGACTTTATGTGGGTACTTGGGGTTTTCAATACCACGGGGTTGTTTTACATAAACATCTTCACCTATGAAGCCATTAAGAAAAGCACTTTTGACATCCATTTGATAGAGTTTGAATCCCCGGGATGTCGCAAAGGCAAGCAAAATCCTAATGGCCTCAAGGCGAGCAACAGGTGCAAAAGTTTCAGTAAAATCAATCCCTTCTAGTTGAGAAAAGCCCTGAGCTACAAGTCTAGCCTTGTTTCTAACTATAGTCCCATCCTCCCCTTGTTTGTTTTTGAAAATCCATTTTGTTCCAATGAAATGAACATTTGGTGGAGGATCAACTAAAGTCCAGACTTGGTTTCTCTCAAAATTTTCAAGTTCCTCATGCATGGCATTGATCCAACTAGAATCAGAAAGTGCATGACTAACATCTAAGGGCTCGAAAGAAGCAACAAAAGTAGAATTAGTGAAATGAGCATGTGAACGAGTTACCCTTTGATCAAGCTCACCAATGATCTGCTCGGGAGGGTGCATCCTTTGAACATGATGTGGAGCCTCGCGGCGGGATGCAGTCTCCCCCTCAACTTGTGCGTTGGAGTTGTCCAAGATGACCGATGTTGAGGTAGTCGCTTCGGGACCTCGTGCCGAAGTAGTTGAAGCGGGGTCAGCTTCGGGGGTTGACGTCGAGGGTAGTAGGGGTTCATCCTCGAATTCTCCGGGATCTTCTTCTTCGAATAAGGTCTGTTCCATGTCGTGTTCATTTGCCTGTTCAAAAGCAGAACTAACAGAGGGGGTTGATTCATCAAAAGTCACATCACATGACTCGATGACAGTGTTAGTCTCCAAGTTATAAACACGATAAGAATGACCATGTGTAGTGTAACCCAAAAAGATCCCGTCAGAAGATCGCGACTCAAATTTATCCAAATTACCACGTTTTAGGATAAAGCAGCGACAGCCAAAAACTCGAAGATGAGTAACCTTGGGCTGTCTCCCAAAACGCAGCTCATAGGATGTCAAATTTAAAATTGAGCGCAAGAAGATTCGGTTTGAGATGTAGCAAGCAGTGTTCATGGCCTCAGCCCAGAATTTTCTAGGAGTCCTATGCTCATCAAGCATCGTCCTAGCCATCTCAACCAAAGTGCGGTTCTTTCTCTCAACAACACCGTTCTGTTGAGGAACCCGCGGAGCAGAGAATTGATGTTCTATGCCATGCTCCATGCAAAAGTCAACAAAGAGACTATTTTTGAACTCAGTGCCATTATCACTTCGAATGAATTTCAATGCACCCGGGAGTTCAGTGAAAAGTCTCAAAGCCAAGCTCCGGAAGTGTGAAAACACTTCATCCTTGCTGGCAAGAAAGAAGACCCAAGAGTAGCGAGAGAAATCGTCGACAATAACTAATACATACCACTTGCCGCCTAAAGAACTAACCCGAGAAGGACCTACAGTGTCCATATGGAGAAGTTCTCCGGGTTGTTCAGTCATCACTGTGGTGACTGGCGAATGCGAAGCAGTAATCATTTTTCCATGTCGACACGGAGTGCAAACTAAATTCTTCTCAAACTTGAGCTTGGGCAATCCTCGGATCAGGCCTAGGGCGCTCAGACGAGCGAGCAACTCAAAGCTCATATGCCCTAGTCTCCTATGCCACTTCCAAAGCTCAGAAGTCGAATGTGCAACAAGACAATGAGAAGATCCAGACGACTCAGAAAAATCAGCTCCAAAAACTCTCCCAACTCTAAAGATCTTACACACCACAACGCCATCAGAATTGAGCACTTGCGAAGTATCGCGATGGAATCGCACTTCGAAGCCCTCATCAAGCAACTGAGATACAGACAGCAAATTGTATCCCAGGTTCTCAACCAATGCAACATCTTTGAGAGTGAAATTCGAATTAATTCTTACCACACCTTTACCTTTCACTCTACTCCTTCGATTGTTTCCGAAGGTGATATGTTCCCTTTGCTTGGTTGTAGTGAGGCTGGAGAACCATGCAGCATCTCCGGTCATGTGGCGCGAACAACCGGAGTCCATAATCCATGTGCCCTCCAAGCCTCGATCTGTCACCTACACATGATAAGAATACCTCGATCGCTCAGTGCTGGGGTGAGTGAAATAATGACGCGGCATCCAGCACTGAGTGACACGAGTAGTAGGCGTAGTAAAAGTAGACGGTCTACGCACATAATAATCAGAATGATGCAAAGTGCGAGGTCTACCTACATGCTGTGATCGAACAACATGTCGAGGTCTCCTACTCTGACGAGGTACAAAGCTACTCGCCCGAGGTCTACCACCATATGGAACATGGTGAACACCTCGAGGAGCAAAACCTCTCCGAGAAGCACGAGGAGCCTCAAAAGCAGGACGATAGTACAACTCAGACTCATGCATACCTAAAGATGGGTAATGCATGTCCTGGTAACACATCGCCTGAGAGTGTCGCTCATCCTTGATGCGACGAAAACAGAACCCAACCAAATGACCCGCCCGCTGACAGTAGGAACATTGAAAAACTCTCCTGGGGGCACTCTCATGGGTCACAGGAGCAACTCTCACAGGCTCCTTGGGTTTTCTCTGAGTGGTTTTCTTGGGAGGATTTTTCTTGGCAGGAGGAGTGGTTTTCTTTAGAGCTCAGGTAGGTTTCTTGGCTGGTGGAGTGTCTAACAGAGCTCTTTCTTTCTCTAAGGTAGTGGGAGAGGTAAAAACAGTTTTGGTCTTACTGTCTGAAGAAATCCTCTCAAAACCCAAACCTAGAGCTACCCCTGCTCTGTCAGCACACAACTTGGTCTTGGCCAAGAGCAAATCCATCCTACCCTTTTCCTCAATGCATTTATTAACCACGGAAAGGAGGTACTCATTTTCAGACATGAGGTTTTCAGCACGCTCTCTAACAGTGCCTAGCTGGTCCTTAAGGGTAATGCAAGTGTCACACACAGGCTGCACATCCTTAGAACTACCGGCCCTCTCCAATCTAGCCTCCAAATCATGAACATGCTTATCACGTAAATTAATGCTTTCGCGTAATAAAGAGCAGTTCATGCAATCAATAACATCATGAGGTCTAGAATCCACCTCCAAAAGCTGCTTTTGTGTAGTCTCAAGCTCAGAAAGAGTTTGAGCATGAACAGAACGCAACTGAGCAAGCTCACTCATGACAACAGAACATGACTCACATTCAGCATCATCAAATTTAGACTTAAGCATGGCATATTCAGTAGAAATGGTTTCTAGCCTAAGTCTAAGGTCTTTTCTTTCTCTAGCGGCTTGCACAAGTAATCTATCCTGACCAAGAACTACTTCATTCAGCTCATCTAATTTAATTAGTAGCTGGTCAGATGATAGTGTTACCTCAGATGAGTCAAGCTCATCGCCGCTGTGATCGCTGTCGGCCATGAAGCAAAGGCCGGTGAAGTCTCGTCCCTTCTTATCCTTCTTGTCCTCCTTCCTTGGGGACTCCTCCTCCTCAGAGCTCGACTCCTCAGTTGAGGATGTGTCGATGTCGCTGAGAGCAGCAACAAAGGCTCTGGAAGCGGCCTTGGCTACTTTCTTAGCCATCTTGCCGCGCTTGCCCTTCACAAAGGGTTTCCTCTCCTTTTTGTGGTATTTGGGGCGCTCACTCTCATCTCTTTTCTTGAGCTTAGGGCAGTTGGCCTTAATATGAGAAGTGTCGCCACATTCAAAGCAACCACTAAAACCACTTATCCTCTGATCCCGTCTCTCATGGTGAAAACGGGTGAACCTTCTGGCAATGAGAGCAAGCTCATCATCATCCAGAGTGTCCACCTGCTCCTTTGTGACGGAGACCAGGGAGGACAAAGCAAAAACCATCTGCAAAAACACAAGTCCCAGATGTGCTTGGTTCTGCAGTGGTGCCACGACTAGTGCTAGAAACCAATGCCAATGGCTGTGGCAAAGAGCTTCTGTGCACTGCAAGAGATGCCTTGGCAATCTCTGTGGACTTCACCTTGCTAAAGAGTTCATCACAGTTCAATGTGTCATAACCTGCGGACTCCTCAATGCTGGATATCTTTACTTCCCATATGATACGGTCAAGAGCATAGAGAAGCTTGATAGCCCTGTCATGATCATTGTAAGCAAGCGTCCCGTTGGATCGCAAGTTACTCACTATAGCATCAAGCGCGAAACATGGCATCTATAGATTCACCAGGTGCCTGCACAAATAGCTGATACTGTTGATTGTAGGTGCTTTGGCGCCTGGCCTTAATCTGAGTAGAGCCCTCATGAAAAATAGTGAGTGTTGTCCAGATTTCCCTAGCTGTCCTAAGGTGCTGCACCCTATCAAACTCACTTCTACTCAAACCGATGAACAGTATATTTCTTGCCTTGGAATTGGCATTATACTGATCCTTCTCTGTTTGAGAGGTGCGAGTCTCAGGGATGGAGTATTGTGAGTCCACAATCTCCCAAATTGCATTTCCTTGGCTTAACAAGTAAGCCTCCATGCGCACCTTCCAGTATGCAAAATCTGTCCCATCGAACAGAGGAATTTTTACTGCCTCTATCCATGTCGCCAACAGATCACAAAACCGGTTAAGGTCAACTGGTGATCTTAACCTGCTCTGATACCAATTGTTGGACCGGAAACGGCGACCAGAGGGGGGTGAATGGGAGCTTTTAAAATATCGGGCTAAAAACTAGCCTTCAGTTTGGTTCTGTCTTCAACGGAACAGGCTTCGAACACAACCTTCGAAGGTCTGGTTCGGAGGTACTTCGACAGCTCCGAACACAGGCTTCGCAGGAGCAAAAGTTCGAAGCCAAGAAGACTTCGCTCCACTAACAACCCTCGAAAATCTACTCTGCTAAGTCAGTGCAGGCTCCACACACAGGGTGCTTCGAGCAGGCTTCGCACTTCACCCTTCGCAAGAGTGGACTGCCCTCTGAGGACTTCGACCAGGAACTTGGCAGCAGCAACTGGTGCTGTGCTTCGTACACGAAGGTCTACATGCACACAAACGGACTTCGCTAAGGGCTTCGACACAAGAAGCAAAACGGGCTTCGATCAGGGCTTTGCTAGTAAGCAGCGAGGTCTTGCCTCCTGTTACACAGAGTGACAGCACACTGAAAAACACACTTCGCACAGAAACAACCTTCGCCTAGACAGGCTTCGGTGCACTATAACTAGCGAGGTATGTAACGCGAGCTCAAGCAAAAAGCACACAGAAGCAGGGCTTCGCTGCTTGAACAAGAAACACAATAAAATGAACTCTGGATGAATACAGCGAGGTATGTGGCTACAGGAGCTCAACAGTAAATGCTCAAAGTGTTAAATGTTACCTACCGAGCCCCCATATTTATAGCCCACAGTTCACCCAAAGGAAGTGACTACTTTACCCCTAGGGTTTACAAAGGATTTGTCTCTACAGAACTAAGGGGTACAAAAGGTAGTCCACCTTTATTCTGGAGGCTTCTCTGTCAGCTTTGCAGAGGGGACAGCGAGAAGCCTTGAGCCTGGTGGCCTTCGCTTCGCCGAAGATAGCCTCCGATACAGTGACGGTTTTGAGCCGAAGCCGTCAAAGCCCTTGGGCCTTCGCACCAACACCTCCGGAGTGGACCACCACGGCTTCGCAGCTTCACCCAGCTCGAACTCCATCAGTCCGTGTACCGAAGCCATGCAGGCCGAAGCACCTCAAGTCAACCTTGCTCCGGAGCTAGCCTCGCTCCGAATCCTTCCTCACTCCGAAGCCCCACCTTCGGAGTACCACCCTTCGAAAGTCCCTCCTTCGTCCAAGGCCTCCGCATGAAGAATTCCATGAGCCCTTCGTCGCAGTGTCTCTCCCCGAGCACACTCCTCGACGAGCCTCACCCGGACCATGCCTTCGATGCGCCTCGACTTCTGAGACCTTCGTCGGGTACCTTCGAATGTCTCCCTTCGGAGCACACTTCGAATTCCTTGCCTCCGCAGAGGACTTGTTCCATCCAACTCCGAAGTCACTCCATCCGGAGTACCTTCGAAGTGCCTCACCTCCGAGGACTTTGTCTCGGAGTACCTTCAGCCGGAGCCACGCTCCGCACTCTCTGCCTTCACCTGGCACGCCTCGACCCGAGGACCGACCCGGACCACCTTCGCAGCCACCGTGACGGAGCTCCCCGCTCCCCTGGCATCAAGCCTCCCGCTTGACCTAGGTTCACCCGCTGCGAACCTTGTCCGTCGCCTCCGAAGTCCCTGCGCACCACAGACAAACAGACAAGTGTATCCAGTACTCCGGAGACCTCTCCTGGTTAGCAACCTCCGGTACACACTCCGGTGTACCGCCCAAAGTACCGAAGCCTTCGGTACACACCCAGTCATCGTGTATTGTCGGATCCCTCCGACAAGCACACTCCGCTGCACAGCTGCAGCAACCAGCCACCGAACACACTTCGGTGAAACCACCTCCGAACACCCTTCGGAGGAACAACCTCCGAACCCCCTTCGGAGGTACCCTTCGAACAGAGGGTAAAAAGCCTGTCAATCACTCATCACAAACACCGAAACCAACCCTTGGTTTCTCACAATGATTGCCCCCGTTCTGGCTCCGAGCGTCAAGATCTATGAAACACCCTCCGCCCTTGCCCCGGACCTTCGCCATCAGGATTCTCGGCGAGGGCGGAAGCACCTCCGAGGAGAAGTCCTCAACATCACCCCCAAAGGCCCTGCCAAGTACCAGCACACCCCAGGTGGAGGGCGACCCTTCGGCGCCAAGCCACCTGCGAAGGCACTTCTGGGAGGTACAACTTTCCACTGCAGCGTTCATGGTGAGAACCGGAGCCACGACACTGACTCCTACCGTACCATCCTCACCCTCTGGAACGACTACCCCGAGCGAAGCTCCGGTCGCATTTCCTCCGATAGGGCGTCCCCCGCGCCCCACACCGAGTCTGTCCAGGTGGTCGGGCACAACGATGAGCCAAGGGCTCTGGGGCTTGCTCTGGAGGCTGGCAGGTTTCCAGCTCCCAAGCTTGAAGATGGGTCAGATCGGGGGGAGCGCATGGTGTTGCCCATATTCGGAGGAGGATCTCGGGGCGCCATGTCAAAGCGGCAGCGAAGGGAGTACGTCCGAGAAGTCGAGCACATCGGGACGTCCAACCTCACCACGCTTCTCGAGTGGTCCCATGTTCCCATCTCCTTCACCGCCAATGACGCTGTCGGTGTCAAGTTCCCGCATGCCGATACCCTCATCATCTCAGCGGATATTGCCGGCGTCGAGGTGCGTCGCATCCTAGTCGACGGAGGTAGCTCTACTGACATCATTTTCGTGCAAGCCTTTTGACCAGCTGTGTCTCTCGCGAAAGCACCTGCTGTCGGCCTCCCCGGTCGTTGCAAGGCTTTGCAGGGCCACCCCTTGACGCCCTCAGCTAGATTGGGCTAGAGGTGACCTTCGGAGAAGCCCCCTGTCCCGCGTCAAGGAGATCATCTTCGACGTCGTCGACACCCCCTACGCCTACAACGCCATCTTCAGGAGGGGCATGCTCAACCGCTTTGGAGCCGTCGCGCACCACAACTACCTAAGCCTCAAGATGCCAACTCTCGGAGGTGTGCTGTCTATCCTCGGCGATCAAGCCACAGCTCGGCAGGTGGAGTATGTTCACTCCGCACCATTGGAACCAAGACAAGTCCACAGCGTTCGCGACAGTCCGAGAGCAATCGACCTCTTCGGTGTCAACAACGTTCCTCTGCTCCGCGATGGGCCCCCAAAGGCCCCGCCGCCAAGCCGCACCCGGAGGGGGAGGTCATCACCAAGGTCCTGGTCCAGGATGGCAAGGAGTACCTGTTGGACTGAAAACGGCGACCAGAGGAGAGGGTGAATGGGAGCTTTTAAAATTTCAGACTAAAAATAGCCTTCTATTATAATTCTGTCTTCTGCGGAACAGGCTTCGAACACACCCTTCGAAGTTCTGGTTCGGAGGTATTTTACAGCTCCGAAAACAGGCTTCGCAAGGAGCAAAAGTTCAAAGCCAAGAAGACTTCGCTCCACCCACAACCCCAAAATTCAGCTCTGCTAAGTCAGTGCAGGCTCCGCACACAGGGTGCCTTTGAGCAGGCTTCGCACTTCACCCTTCGCAAGAGCAGACTTCCCTATGAGGACTTCGATCAGCTCTGCTAAGTTAGTGCAGGCTCCGCACACAGGGTGCCTTCGAGCAGGCTTCGCACTTCACCCTTCGCAAGAGCAGACTTCCCTCTGAGGACTTCGATTAGCTCTGCTAAGTCAGTGCAGGCTCAGCACACTGGAGCCTTCGAGCAGGCTTCGCACTTCACCCTTCGCAAGAGCAACTTCCCTCTGATAACTTCGACCAAATACTCAGCGACAACAACTGGTGCTAGGCTTCGTACTTCGAAGGTCTAAACGCACACTGAACAGACTTCGCCAAGGACTTCGACACGGAAAGAAAATGGGCTTCGATCTAAGCCAAGAACAGTGCTTCGCTAGTAATCAGAGAGGTCTAGCCTCCAGTTTACACAGAGCGAACAAACACTGAAAAACACACACTTCACTCGAACAGGCTTCTCACACACTTCTCCAGAAAAGATTCAGTGCACACACTCAACTCAAAGAAGTGAAACACAAAGAGATCAAAGCATGCAGTGAAGTACGCATACAAGTTCAAGCAGTAAATGAAAACAGAATCAAAGCTTCATTGCTTGAACAGGGAACACAAAATGAACTCACAGACCGAATACAATGTGTGTGGCGGCTAGCACAGGAGCTCAAAAATGACTGATCAAAGTGTTGATGTGACCTAGCTAGCCTCCACTATTATAGGCACTATTCAACCCTGTGAATAGACTACTTTACCCCTAAGGTTTACACTGGTTTTGTCTCATCAGAACAGGGGGGTACAACTGGTAGTCTACTTTATTTGGAGGCTTCTTTTGTCAGCTTCGCAGAGGGGAAAACACCAGATTTGCAGAGCAGACGCTGTCAGCCTTTGCAGTTTTGGACCCTTCTGAAGCCCCCTTCGCACGCGAGGGGTGCGGTAGCTTCGGTGAGAAGCCTTTAGCCTGACGGCCTTCGCTTCACCGATGTCAGCCTTCGATACAGAGACAGTTTTGAGCCGAAGCCGTCAAAGCCCTTGGGCCTTCGCACCAACACCTTTGGAGTGGACCTCCACGGCTTCGCAGCTTCTCCTAGCTCGAACTCCGTCAGTCCATGTATCGAAGCCATGCATGGCCGAAGTACCTCAAGTCAGCCTCACTCTGGAGCCAGCCTCACTCCGGAGTCAGCCTCACTTCGAAGTCAGCTTCACTCTGAAGCCAGCCTCACTCCAGAGCTAGCCTCACTCCGAAGCCCCACCTTCGGAGTACCACCCTTCGAAGTCCCTCCTTCGTCCAAGGCCTCAGCATGAAGCATTCCATGAGCACTTTGTCGCAGTGTCTCTCCCCGAGCACACTCCTCGACGATCCTCACCTGGACCATGCCTTCGATGCACCTCGACTTTGAGACCTTCGTCGGGTATACCTTCGAGTGCCTCCCTCCGGAGCACACTTCGAACGCCTTGCCTCATTGTTGAGGACTTGGTCCACCATACTTCGAAGTCACTCCATTCGGAGTACCCTTTGAAGTGCCTCGCCTCCGAGGACTTCGTCTCGGAGTACCTTCACCTGGAGCCACACTTCGCACTTACTACCTTCTCCTAGCACACCTCGACCCGAGGTCCGACCCTCGACCCCTTCATAGCCTTCGTGATGGAGCTCCCTACTCCCCTGGCATCAAGCCTCCCACTTGACCCAGATTCACTTGCTACGAACCGTCTATCGCCTCCGAAGTCACCTGCGCACCACAAACAAACAGACAAGTGTATCCAGTACCCCGGAGACCTCTCCGGGTAAACAACCTTCGGCACACACTCTGGTGTACTGCCCAAAGTACCAAACCCTTCAGTACAACCTAGTCATTGTGTACTGTCGAACCCCTCCGACAGGCACACTCCGCTGCAACAGCTACAGCAACCAGAGCCCACCGAACCCTTCAGTGAAACACCTCCGAACTCCTTCGGAGGGACCCATTCAAATCAGAGGGTAAAATCTGTCAATCACTCATCACAGACTCTGAAACCAACCCTTGGTTCTCAGTACCCCATCCAGTTCGAGGAAGCTTGGAGCCGGAAGTACTGGCGCAGCTCGAAGAAGTTGTTCGAAGCAACCTGGATATCTTCGCATGGTCCAATGACGACATACCGAGCGTCGATCGCTCCATCATCGAGCACTCCCTGGTAGTCAACCCAAAGGCCCGCCTAGTGCACTAGGGGCTCCGCAAGCTATCCTCTGAACGAGCCGATCTCGCCAAGGCTGAAGTCAAGAAGTTGCTCAGGGCCGAAGTCATTCGGGAGATCAGTCATACGGAGTGGTTGTCAAACCTACGTTCGTCCAGAATAAAACATCTGGCAATTGGTGCATGTGTATCGATTGCACATCTTTGAATAAAACATGCCCAGTGACCCCTACCCCATGCCTCGCATCGACCAATTGGTTGACTCCACAGTGGGTTCCGAGCTCCTCAGCTTCCTTGACGCATACTCCGGATACCATCAGATTTGGCTGAAGCAGGAGGATCAAGCCAAGACAAGCTTCGTTACCCTCTCTGGAGTATTCTGCTATGTGCGAATGCCGTTCGGCCTCCGAATGTTGGGCCACCTTCTCTATATTGATCGCCAAAGCCCTGGGCCCCTAGCTCGACCACAATATCGAAGCATACATGGATGACATTGTAATCAAAAGTGCAGATAAGCACCACCATAGATTAGATATAGCAGAGACATTTGACAGCCTCGGAGCTGTAGGATCCACCTCAATCCGGAGAAATGCGGTTCTTCGGAGCTCGGGTCGGAAAAGCTACTTGGCTATCTGGTTTCTAGTCGAGGTATCGAAGCTAGCCCTACTCAAGTTAGCGCACTCCAAAATATGGCCCCCTCCCCAGAACTTGAAGCAGGCTTAGAAAACTAGCTAGGCGCCTTGCAGCTCTCAGTCGTTTCTGGTCAGGTCAGCCAAGCAAAGCCTGCCCATATCAAGGCATTGCGAGGCTCCAAGGACTTTGCATGGACTCCTGAATGTCAGAGCTGCTTCAACGACATAAAGGAATACCTCGTCAATCTCATTACCCTCGCTACACCCCGGAGCGACGAAACCCTCTTTGGTTTACCTTGTCGCCCCGGTTGTGCGGCGAGTGCCGTTTTAATCCAGGAAGAAGAAGCCAACGGGAAGTTGATCCATCGCCCGGTGTAATTTGTATCTGAAACCCTCTCCGGAGCAAAAACCGATACACCGAACTTGAAAAAGGGGCCTACGCCCTCGTCATGGCCTCCCGAAAGCCCCGGCACTATTTTCTGGCCCATGGTATAATCATCCCGACCGCATACCCTCTTGGGCATATGTTCCGAAACAAGGATGCTACCGGGCGGATCGGAAAGTGGGCAGTGGAACTAGCTCCATTCGACATCACCTTCGTGGCCTTGACCGCCGTCAAATCTCAAATCCTCGCGGATTTTGTTGCCGAATGGACGCCGGCGACAAGTCATGTCCCCGACGAAGCCGGTGAAGGAGTGTGTACCATTACTCGACGACGCGTACCAAGCCTCCGGGGCAGGCGCACGGGCAGTCCTTATCTCTCCTTCGGGCCAACAAGCATTATACTCCATCCGGTTGAATTTTAAGGCTACAAATAACATCACCGAGTATGAGGGAGTGTTACTAGGCCTCCGCAAAGCGCACGCGCTGGGGGCTGCCAGAGTGGTCATCAAAATCGATTCTCAGGTCATGGCCAAGCATGTTGATAAGAGTTTTCAAGCTCGGCACCCCGATCTCGTCGCGTATCTCGAGGCAGTTAGGAAAGCCGAGGCAACTTTCAAAGGAATTTCCGTCCGAAGCATTCCCCGGAGTGAAAACTACTAGGCCGACGTCCTTGCTAAGGCAGCTGCTGGAGGTCACGCGCTTCCTCCTGAGGTTTCTTCGAAGAGTTAGTCAAGCCATCTGCAATCCCGATGAAAGGATACCCAGAGCCAGGTCCCGGAAGACATCCCAGCATCCTCGGAACCAGCCCAAGTCCTCTGTACAGCCGCCGATGATTGGCGGGACCCGATCTTGTAGCTGCTCAAGGGCGAGGCGGAGCTCCTACCAGTACCGAGCTTTCGTGTCTTCAGCTCTGAGCGAGGCGTTATAGGGTCATTGATGGAGTTCTGTACAAGTCAGGTGTTTGTTCCCCGTTGCTTTGGTGTACGTATCTCTCGCTCCGAAGGACAGTAGATGCTCCGGAATATCCACGAAGGCCTATGTGGTAGCCACCCTGGCTCCTCGGGCACTCGCGGGGAAGACCCTCCGTCAAGGTGTTTATTGGCCTACTGTTGTCGCCGATGTTGAAGATCTGGTGCGCGCTTGCCAAGGGTGCCAGTGGATGGGGAGGCAGAGCCATCAGCCCCCCACCCCTCTACAAGTCATGGCACCAGCTGTGGCCCCTCGCTCGGTGGGGGATGGATTCATTGGTCCATTTCCCAAAGCCAAGGGCAACCTGCGCTTCGTCGTCGTTGCCATTGAATACTTTTCAAAGTAGGTCGAAGCCGAGCCACTGGCAGCCATCACTTCGAGGAGCGTCCAGAAGTTCTTTTGGAAGAACATCATCTGCCGGTTCGGGTGCCCAGGCAGCTCACGTTGGACAATGACACTCAGTTGGTGTGGGTACTTTCAAGGCATTCTATGAGGAGCTCGGAGTGCAGTTGTGCTTCGCTGCGGTCTGGCACCCGCAATCTAATGGAGCTGTCGAACGGCTAATGGGCACATACTTTCTGGCCTCAACAAGCGAATCGGTGGTTTGGCTAGGGCTTGTGGACCGAAGAATTGCCTAAGATCTTGGTCTATCCGAACCACTCCTTCCCAGGCAACTGGGTTCACCCCCTTTCGGCTGTTATTTGGAGACGAAGCAATGACGCCGGCCGGAGCTCTGAGCCGGCTCTCTACGGGTCACAACACCGGATGCCGACCAAGGGCGCGACGTCTCCCTCGACCTCACTGAAGAAACGAGGTTCTAGGTCATCGCCAACCTATCCAAGTATCAAAGCTAGACGAAAGCATGGTATGATACCAAGGTAAAGCGAAGTGAGTTGAAGCCAGGGCACCTCGTACTTTGAGCAGTCATCGCCCCCAAGAAGTTGGGCAACAAGTGGGAAGGTTCATACATTATCGTCAGTTCCGGCTGGCCGGGGTCGTTTCGTCTGGCCACTCTAGAAGGTGAGGACCTGAAGCACACTTGGCATGCAGAGCATCTAAAGCGCTATTACGCGTGATCTAATGTAATCGATTTTGCTTTTCTATTCGATGTACTTTGCCTCTCGGTTTTAATAAAATAAGTAGAAGCGAAAAGGTGCTCGCCAAGTGAAACATTTTACCGAAGTGGATGCACTACAGTACTGGCATAATCCCGGTAGGAAATAAGGGTTCTGAGCTCTGGCTCGAAGCACCCCGCATTCGGGTTCCGAGCTCCGGCTCGAAGCACCCCGCATTCGGGTTCTGAGCTCCGGATCGAAGCACCCGCATTCGTGTTCCGAGCTCCGACTCGAAGCACCCTGCGTTCGGGTTCCGAGCTCCGGCTCGAAGCACCCTGTGTTTGGGTTCCGAGCTCCGGCTCGTAGCACCCCGCACTTGGGTTCCGAGCTCCGGCTCGAAGCACCCTGCATTCGGGTCCTGAGCTCTGGCTCGATGCACCCTGTGTTCAGCGCCTTATGTTCGGATTCTGAGTCCTTGTCAAAGCGAAAGCATGGCATTCTAGCTCACTATCTAAGCTCTAACGCATTGCGCCCAGCCAACAAGTCGCCTACCCACAAGGAGGGGCAGGGGAGTAGACAGGGAAGCGATCAAGATCCACTAGCGACATAAAACAGTTTCGTAGGGAACTAGTAGCAAGTGAACACCAGTTATTACAAGATCGAACTAGAAACTTGAGCTACGAGAACTCATCGTCTAAACCGAGCAAGAACTGGAAGCCTTTATGGTCTTGTAGGTCGCCCGAACCCCTCAAACTCTCCCCGGTCCATGCCTTCGGAGCCGCAGCGAACGGAGCGCTTCTTTTCCTTCTTCTGTTTCTTTTCTTCCTTCTTCTAAGCCCAAAGAGACTTTTGTTCTTCTTGAAGCTGCGCCCAGCTGCGCAGGCCTTGGTCTCCAGACCCGGATTCGCCGAGATCGGTCTCTACTTCAGACCAGGTCCACTGTTTTGGTGACGCGGATGGGGCGCGTTGCCCTTTCTCTTCTTCCTTGACGAAATCCAGGACTTCGTGCAGGACTTTGGGAATAACGCGTCTGTTGTCATCTCGAGGAACATTGAAGCGCGCATGTCGGTTGGCCCTGAGGGCCTCGAAGATGGCCCATTGGTGCCGAAGGGCCTCGCCCCCATCAAGTATCTCAACGTTGGGATCACAAGCATCATAGAACCATAGGCGATTTTCAGAAAACAACTTTCCTTTATTGATGGGTTATGAAAGTTTCTATTACAGGAACCTGTAGCACAAAAGCCCTAGGGGAAACTACACCTTCAGGTCCGGAAGAGGGGCAGTAGGAGGAAGCTTGGAGGAAGATCGAGGGAGGCTCGATCGGAGGGCTTCATCCATCCAAGCCTTTATCGTGGCCGGTCCCTCCGCCTTCCAAGCCGCCTAGAGAGCTATCCAAGCTTGCGCTACTACGGGAGTCGAGGAAAGGAGGCGAATCCCCCCGAAGGTGACCGGAGGCGAGTCCGAAGCCGAAGGCAAGACGCTCTGGAGACTCCAGATGATGAAGGACGCCGAGGGCAGCCAGCCGCGTCGACACCTCCCCGTATCTGGATGCCGTGGAATCCACCTACCGAACGACAACCTATATAAACTTTAGCCGACGACTGAGGGCTCCCGAGCGACGTCGAAGGCTACGTACCCCGTGCTAGTGCTCCAAGACCCTTCGAAGGGACACCACTGTGTCAGCCGCGGTCTTCTCGCCTTGCCTGAGCTAGAGCTTCGGCCGCCACCTCATTCCGGGCTAGGAGATCTGCGATGGTTCATTCCAGCTTGAGCCCTTGGATCTTTTGGATTTCGTTGGCGGCCACTGTTCGAGCGAAGCTCGTCCACCTCTGCGACCTGGGCCTTAAGCGCATCGACTTTAGAAGCCTGATCCCGGAGCTCATCCACCTCGGCGACCTAGGCCTTGAGCACGTCGACCTCGGCAGCCCGAGCCCAGAGCTCATCTACCTCGGCGACTTGGGCCTTAAGGGCATCGACCTCGGTGACCCGGACCCGGAGCTCTTCCACTTCGGCGGCCCAAGCCCAGAGCGCGTCGACCTCTACGACCTGAGCCTGAAGCCCGTCGACCTCGGTGGCTTGGGCGCGGAGGTCGACGATCTCCGCTTCCAGCGTGTGAAGCCGGTCCACTTCGACAGCGCTCTCGGGCGGCCTCTTCGGTAGCTTCTGCACTTAACGGAGCCTCGAGGCCTCGCGCTCATGACGGCTCTGTTCAGCGGAGGGGCACCAGTGACCCTTGCACTAAGGCAACTATCTACGCGCAATGAAGTGAAGAGTAAGACGGAGGCAAAGGAAGGGCCAGGGGCTCAACCGATAGCATTGGGAAGGTTTACCTGGCTCGTTGCGCTTTCAATAGAAAAGCCGAGGTCGGCCCGTATGACTGGCCGATCTCCGACACCAGCTCGGTGTCTCTTAGGCCCAAGTAAGACTCGTGGAGGGGCACGGTTCTCGCCGCAAAGTCTGGGTCGCTTTCCACAAAGGGAACTAAGAGGGGCACGCATGCGTGCGCACGCCTAGGATCCGCGGGCGGCCGAACTTCGGTTCGCGGGGCGGCCCCCTAGAAGCTCTCTCGGAGTCCACCTCTTTGTCCGACCCGAGAGCTCTACTACATCGATGGGGGTTTGTCCCCACGCCAACGACATCTCTGGAAGGCATAGGTGGCAAAGTCAGGGCCCAACCGAAGTACCTGACCAGGAGCAAGGTGAGCCATAAGGTAACAAGACAAATGAAAATGGTCGGGTAGGAAGGACCTCTGCAAGGTCCATACGTTCATTCCCAGCCTCGGAAGGGGATCTG
>JAAALK010000285.1:24133221-24264314 GCA_019279435.1 Zizania palustris | reverse complement strand
GATCGGGGGGAGCGCATGGTGTTGCCCATATTCGGAGGAGGAGCTCGGGGCGCCATGTCAAAGCGGCAACAAAGAGAGTACGTCCGAGAAGTCGAGCACATCGGGACGTCCAACCTCACCACGCTTCTCGAGTGGTCCCATGTTCCCATCTCCTTCACCGCCAATGACGCTGTCGGTGTCAAGTTCCCGCATGCCGATCCCCTCATCATCTCAGCGGATATTGCCGGCGTCGAGGTGCGTCGCATCCTAGTCGACGGAGGTAGCTCTACTGACATCATTTTCGTGCAAGCCTTTGACCAGCTGTGTCTCTCGCGAAAGCACCTGCTGTCGGCCTCCCGGCCGTTGCAAGGCTTTGCAGGGCCACCCCTTGACGCCCTCAGCCAGATTGGGCTAGAGGTGACCTTCGGAGAAGCCCCCTGTCCCGCGTCAAGGAGATCATCTTCGACGTCGTCGACACCCCCTACGCCTACAACGCCATCTTCAGGAGGGGCATGCTCAACCGCTTTGGAGCCGTCGCGCACCACAACTACCTATGCCTCAAGATGCCAACTCTCGGAGGTGTGCTGTCTATCCTCGGCGATCAAGCCACAGCTCGGCAGGTGGAGTATGTTCACTCCGCACCATTGGAACCAAGACAAGTCCACAGCGTTCGCGACAGTCCGAGAGCAATCGACCTCTTCGGTGTCAACAACGTTCCTCTGCTCCGTGATGGGCCCCCAAAGGCCCCGCCGCCAAGCCGCACCCGGAGGGGGAGGTCATCACCAAGGTCCTGGTCCAGGATTGCAAGGAGTACCTGTTGGACTAAAACGGCGACCAGAGGGGAGGGTGAATGGGAGCTTTTAAAATTTCAGACTAAAAATAGCCTTCTATTTAATTCTGTCTTCTGCGGAACAGGCTTCGAACACACCCTTCGAAGTTCTGGTTCGGAGGTATTTTACAGCTCCGAAAACAGGCTTCGTAAGGAGCAAAAGTTCAAAGCCAAGAAGACTTCGCTCCACCCACAACCCCGAAAATTCAGCTCTGCTAAGTCAGTGCAGGCTCCGCACACAGGGTGCCTTTGAGCAGGCTTCGCACTTCACCCTTCGCAAGAGCAGACTTCCCTATGAGGACTTCGATCAGCTCTGCTAAGTTAGTGCAGGCTCCGCACACAGGGTGCCTTCGAGCAGGCTTCGCACTTCACCCTTCGCAAGAGCAGACTTCCCTCTGAGGACTTCGATTAGCTCTGCTAAGTCAGTGCAGGCTCAGCACACTGGTGCCTTCGAGCAGGCTTCGCACTTCACCCTTCGCAAGAGCAGACTTCTCTCTGATAACTTCGACCAAATACTCAGCGACAACAACTGGTGCTAGGCTTCGTACTTCGAAGGTCTAAACGCACACTGAACAGACTTCGCCAAGGACTTCGACACGGAAAGAAAATGGGCTTCGATCTAAGCCAAGAACAGTGCTTCGCTAGTAATCAGAGAGGTCTAGCCTCCAGTTTACACAGAGCGAACAGACACTGAAAAACACACACTTCACTCGAACAGGCTTCTCACACACTTCTCCAAAAAGATTCAGTGCACACACTCAACTCAAAAGAAGTGAAACACAGAGAGATCAAAGCATGCAGTGAAGTACGCATACAAGTTCAAGCAGTAAATGAAAACAGAATCAAAGCTTCATTGCTTGAACAAGGAACACAAAATGAACTCACAGACCGAATACAATGTGTGTGGCGGCTAGCACAGGAGCTCAAAAATGACTAATCAAAGTGTTGATGTGACCTAGCTAGCCTCCACTATTTATAGGCACTATTCAACCCTGTGAATAGACTACTTTACCCCTAAGGTTTACACCTGGTTTTGTCTCATCAGAACAGGGGGTACAACTGGTAGTCTACTTTATTTGGAGGCTTCTTTTGTCAGCTTCGCAGAGGGGCAACACCAGATTTTGCAGAGCAGACGCTGTCAGCCTTTGCAGTTTTGGACCCTTCTGAAGCCCCCTTCGCACGCGAGGGGTGCGGTAGCTTCGGTGAGAAGCCTTGAGCCTGACGACCTTCGCTTCACCGAAGTCAGCCTTCGATACAGAGACAGTTTTGAGCCGAAGCCGTCAAAGCCCTTGGGCCTTCGCACCAACACCTTTGGAGTGGACCTCCACGGCTTCGCAGCTTCTCCTAGCTCGAACTCCGTCAGTCCATGTACCGAAGCCATGCATGGCCGAAGTACCTCAAGTCAGCCTCACTCTGGAGCCAGCCTCACTCCGGAGTCAGCCTCACTTCGAAGTCAGCTTCACTCTGAAGCCAGCCTCACTCCAGAGCTAGCCTCACTCCGAAGCCCCACCTTGGGAGTACCACCCTTCGAAGTCCCTCCTTCGTCCAAGGCCTCCGCATGAAGCATTCCATGAGCACTTTGTCGCAGTGTCTCTCCCCGAGCACACTCCTCGATGATCCTCACCTGGACCATGCCTTCGATGCACCTCGACTTTTGAGACCTTCGTCGGGTATACCTTCGAGTGCCTCCCTCCGGAGCACACTTCGAACGCCTTGCCTCATTGTTGAGGACTTGGTCCACCATACTTCGAAGTCACTCCATTCGGAGTACCCTTTGAAGTGCCTCGCCTCCGAGGACTTCGTCTCGGAGTACCTTCACCTGGAGCCACACTCCGCACTTACTACCTTCTCCTAGCGCACCTCGACCCCTTCATAGCCTTCGTGATGGAGCTCCCTACTCCCCTGGCATCAAGCCTCCCACTTGACCCAGGTTCACTTGCTACGAACCGTCTATCGCCTCCGAAGTCACCTACGCACCACAAACAAACAGACAAGTGTATCCAGTACCCCGGAGACCTCTCCGGGTAAACAACCTTCGGCACACACTCTGGTGTACTGCCCAAAGTACCGAACCCTTCAGTACAACCTAGTCATTGTGTACTGTCGAACCCCTCCGACAGGCACACTCCGCTGCAACAGCTACAACAACCAGAGCCCACCGAACCCTTCAGTGAAACAACCTCCGAACTTCTTCGGAGGGACCCCTTCAAATCAGAGGGTAAAATCTGTCAATCACTCATCACAGACTCCGAAACCAACCCTTGGTTTCTCAGTACCCCATCCAGTTCGGAGGAAGCTTGGAGCCGGAAGTACTGGCGCAGCTCGAAGAAGTTGTTCGAAGCAACCTGGATATCTTCGCATGGTCCAATGACGACATACCGAGCGTCGATCGCTCCATCATCGAGCACTCCCTGGTAGTCAACCCAAAGGCCCGCCTAGTGCACTAGGAGCTCCGCAAGCTATCCTCTGAACGAGCCGATCTCGCCAAGGCTGAAGTCAAGAAGTTGCTCAGGGCCGAAGTCATTCGGGAGATCAGTCATACGGAGTGGTTGTCAAACCCTACGTTCGTCCAGAATAAAACATCTGGCAATTGGTGCATGTGTATCGATTGCACATCTTTGAATAAAACATGCCCCAGTGACCCCTACCCCATGCCTCGCATCGACCAATTGGTTGACTCCATAGTGGGTTCCGAGCTCCTCAGCTTCCTTGACGCATACTCCGGATACCATCAGATTTGGCTGAAGCAGGAGGATCAAGCCAAGACAAGCTTTGTTACCCTCTCTGGAGTATTCTGCTATGTGCGAATGCCGTTCGGCCTCCGGAATGTTGGGGCCACCTTCTCTATATTGATCGCCAAAGCCCTGGGCCACCAGCTCGACCGCAATATCGAAGCATACATGGATGACATTGTAATCAAAAGTGCAGATAAGCACCACCATAGATTAGATATAGCAGAGACATTTGACAGCCTCCGGAGCTGTAGGATCCACCTCAATCCGGAGAAATGCGGCTTCGGAGCTCGGGTCGGAAAGCTACTTGGCTATCTGGTTTCCAGTCGAGGTATCGAAGCTAGCCCTACTCAAGTCAGCGCACTCCAAAATATGGCCCCTCCCCAGAACTTGAAGCGGGCTTAGAAACTAGCTAGGCGCCTTGCAGCTCTCAGTCGTTTCCTGGTCAGGTCAGCCAAGCAAAGCCTGCCCATATTCAAGGCATTGCGAGGCTCCAAGGACTTTGCATGGACTCCCGAATGTCAGAGCTGCTTCAACGACATAAAGGAATACCTCGTCAATCTCATTACCCTCGCTACACCCCGGAGAGACGAAACCCTCTTTGTTTACCTTGTCGCCACCGGTTGTGCGGCGAGTGCCGTTTTAATCCAGGAAGAAGAAGCCAACGGGAAGTTGATCCATCGCCCGGTGTAATTTGTATCTGAAGCCCTCTCCGGAGCAAAAACTCGATACACTGAACTTGAAAAAGTGGCCTACGCCCTCGTCATGGCCTCCCGAAAGCCCCGACACTATTTTCTGGCCCATGGTATAATCATCCCGACCGCATACCCTCTTGGGCATATGTTCCGAAACAAGGATGCTACCGGGCGGATCGGAAAGATGGGCAGTGGAACTAGCTCCATTCGACATCACCTTCGTGGCCTTGACCGCCGTCAAATCTCAAATCCTCGCGGATTTTGTTGCCGAATGGACGCCGGCGACAAGTCATGTCCCCGACGAAGCCGGTGAAGGAGTGTGTACCATTTACTCCGACGACGCGTACCAAGCCTCCGGGGCAGGCGCACGGGCAGTCCTTATCTCTCCTTCGGGCCAACAAGCATTATACTCCATCCGGTTGAATTTTAAGGCTACAAACAACATCACCGAGTATGAGGGAGTGTTACTAGGCCTCCGCAAAGCGCACGCGCTGGGGGCTGCCAGAGTGGTCATCAAAATCGATTCTCAGGTCATGGCCAGGCATGTTGATAAGAGTTTTCAAGCTCGGCACCCCGATCTCGTCGCGTATCTCGAGGCAGTTAGGAAAGCCAAGGCAACTTTCAAAGGAATTTCCGTCCGAAGCATTCCCCGGAGTGAAAACTACTAGGCCGACATCCTTGCTAAGGCAGCTGCCTGGAGGTCACGCGCTTCCTCCTGAGGTTTTCTTCGAAGAGTTAGTCAAGCCATCTGCATCCCGATGAAAGGATACCCAGAGCCAGGTCCCGGAAGACATCCCAGCATCCTCGGAACCAGCCCAAGTCCTCTGTACAGCCGCCAATGATTGGCGGGACCCGATCTTGTAGCTGCTCAAGGGCGAGGCGGAGCTCCTACCCAGTACCGAGCTTTCGTGTCTTCAGCTCTGAGCGAGGCGTTATAGGGTCATTGATGGAGTTCTGTACAAGTCAGGTGTTTGTTCCCCGTTGCTTTGGTGTACGTATCTCTCGCTCCGAAGGACAGTAGATGCTCCGGAATATCCACGAAGGCCTATGTGGTAGCCACCTGGCTCCTCGGGCACTCGCGGGGAAGACCCTCCGTCAAGGTGTTTATTGGCCTACTGTTGTCGCCGATGTTGAAGATCTGGTGCAGCGCTTGCCAAGGGTGCCAGTGGATGGGGAGGCAGAGCCATCAGCCCCCCACCCCTCTACAAGTCATGGCACTAGTGTGGCCCCTCGCTCGGTGGGGGATGGATCTCATTGGTCCATTTCCCAAAGCCAAGGGCAACCTGCGCTTCGTCGTCGTTGCCATTGAATACTTTTCAAAGTAGGTCGAAGCCGAGCCACTGGCAGCCATCACTTCGAGGAGCGTCCAGAAGTTCTTTTGGCAGAACATCATCTGCCGGTTCGGGGTGCCCAGGCAGCTCACGTTGGACAATGGCACTCAGTTTGGTGTGGGTACTTTCAAGGCATTCTATGAGGAGCTCGGAGTGCAGTTGTGCTTCGCTGCGGTCTGGCACCCGCAATATAATGGAGCTGTCGAACGGGCTAATGGGCACATACTTTCTGGCCTCAACAAGCGAATCGTTGGTTTGGCTAAGGGCTTGTGGACCGAAGAATTGCCTAAGATCTTGTGGTCTATCCGAACCACTCCTTCCCAGGCAACTGGGTTCACCCCCTTTCGGCTGTTATTTGGAGACGAAGCAATGACGCCGCTGGAGCTCTGAGCCAGGCTCTCTACGGGTCACAACACCGGATGCCGACCAAGGGCGCGACGTCTCCCTCGACCTCACTGAAGAAACGAGGTTCTAGGTCATCGCCAACCTATCCAAGTATCAAAGCTAGACGAAAGCATGGTATGATACCAAGGTAAAGCGAAGTGAGTTGAAGCCAGGGCACCTCGTACTTTGAGCAGTCATCGCCCCAAGAAGTTGGGCAACAAGTGGGAAGGTTCATACATTATCGTCAGTTTCGGCTGGCCGGGGTCGTTTCGTCTGGCCACTCTAGAAGGTCAGGACCTGAAGCACACTTGGCATGCAGAGCATCTAAAGCGCTATTACGCGTGATCTAATGTAATCGATTTTTCTTTTCTATTCGATGTACTTTGCCTCTCGGTTTTAATAAAATAAGTAGAAGCGAAAAGGTGCTCGCCAAGTGAAACATTTTACCGAAGTGGATGCACTACAGTACTGGCATAATCCCGGTAGGAAATAAGGGTTCTGAGCTCTGGCTCGAAGCACCCCGCATTCGGGTTCCGAGCTCCGGCTCGAAGCACCCCACATTCGGGTTCTGAGCTCCGGATCGAAGCACCCCGCATTCGTGTTCCGAGCTCCGACTCGAAGCACCCTGCGTTCGGGTTCCGAGCTCCGGCTCGAAGCACCCTGTGTTTGGGTTCCGAGTTCCGGCTCGTAGCACCCCGCACTTGGGTTCCGAGCTCCGGCTCGAAGCACCCTGCATTAGGGTTCCGAGCTCTGGCTCAAAGCACCCTGCATTCGGGTCCTGAGCTCTGGCTCGACGCACCCTGTGTTCAGCGCCTTATGTTCGGATTCTGAGTCCTTGTTCAAAGCGAAAGCATGGCATTTCTAGCTCACGATTCTAAGCTCTAACGCATTGCACCCAGCCAACAAGTCGCCTACCCACAAGGAGGGGGCAGGGGAGTAGACAGGGAAGCGATCAAGATCCACTAGCGACATAAAACAGTTTCGTAGGGAACATAGTAGCAAGTGAACACCAGTTATTACAAGATCGAACTAGAAACTTGAGCTACGAGAACTCATCGTCTAAACCGAGCAAGAACTGGAAGCCTTTCTGGTCTTGTAGGTCGCCCGAACCCCTCAAACTCTCCCCGGTCCATGCCTTCGGAGCCGCGCGAACGGAGCGCTTCTTTTCCTTCTTCTGTTTCTTTTCTTCCTTCTTCTAAGCCCAAAGAGACTTTTGTTCTTCTTGAAGCTGCGCCCAGTTGCGCAGGCCTTGGTCTCCAGACCCCGGTTCGCCGAGATTGGTCTCTACGTCAGACCAGTCCACTGTTTTGGGTGACGCGGATGGGGCGCGTTGCCCTTTCTCTTATTCCTTGACGAAATCCAGGACTTCGTGCAGGACTTTGGGAATAACGCGTCTGTTGTCATCTCAAGGAACATTGAAGCGCGCATGTCGGTTGGCCCTGAGGGCCTCGAAGATGGCCCATTGGTGCCGAAGGGCCTCGCCCCCATCAAGTATCTCAACGTTGGGATCACAAGCATCATAGACACCATAGGCGATTTTCAGAAAACAACTTTCCTTTATTGATGGGTTATGAAAGTTTCTATTACAGGAACCTGTAGCACAAAAGCCCTAGGGGAAACTACACCTTCAGGTCCGGAAGAGGGGCAGTAGGAGGAAGCTTGGAGGAAGATCGAGGGAGGCTCGATCGGAGGGCTTCATCCATCCAAGCCTTTACCATGGCCGGTCCCTCCGCCTTCCAAGCCGCCTAGAGAGCTATCCAAGCTTGCGCTACTACGGGAGTCGAGGAAAGGAGGCGAATCCCCCCGAAGGTGACCGGAGGCGAGTCTGAAGCCGGAGGCGAGTCCGAAGCCGAAGGCAAGATGCCTCTGGAGGACTCCAGATGATGAAGGACGCCGAGGGCAGCCAGCCGCGTCGACACCTCCCCGTATCTGGATGCCGTGGAATCCACGTACCGAACGACAGCCTATATAAACTTTAGCCGACGACTAAGGGCTCCCGGGCGACGTCGAAGGCTACGTACCTCGTGCTGTAGTGCTCCAAGACCCTTCGAAGGGACACCACTATGTCAGCCGCGGTCTTCTCGCCTTGAGCTAGAGCTTCGGCCGCCACCTCGTTCTGGGCTAGGAGATCTGCGATGGTTCGTTCCAGCTTGAGCCCTTGGATCTTTTGGATTTCGTTGGCGGCCACTTTCGAGCGAAGCTCGTCCACCTCTGCGACCTGGGCCTTAAGCGCATTGACTTCAGAAGCCTGAGCCCGGAGCTCATCCACCTCGGCGACCTAGGCCTTGAGCACGTCGACCTCGGCAGCCCGAGCCCTAGAGCTCATCTACCTCAGGCGACTTGGGCCTTAAGGGCATCGACCTCGGTGACCCGGACCCGGAGCTCTTCCACTTCGGCGGCCCAAGCCCAGAGCGCGTCGACCTCTATGACCTGAGCCGAAGCCCGTCGACCTCGGTGGCTTGGGCACGGAGGCCGACGATCTCCGCTTCCAGCGTGTGAAGCCGGTCCACTTCGACAGCGCGCTCTCGGGCGGCCTCTTCGGTAGCTTCTGCACTCTAACGGAGCCTTGAGGCCTCGCGCTCATGACGGCTCTGTTCAGCGGACAGGGGCACCAGTGACCCTTGCACTAAGGCAACTATCTGCGCGCAATGAAGTGAAGAGTAAGACGGAGGCAAAGGAAGGGCCAGGGGCTCAACCGATAGCATTGGGAAGGTTTACCTGGCTCGCTGCGCTTTCAATAGAAAAGCCGAGGTCGGCCTCGTATGACTGGCCGATCTCCGACACCAGCTCGGTGTCTCTTAGGCCCAAGTAAGACTCGTGGAGGGGCACGGTTCTCGCCGCAAAGTCTGGGTCGCTTTCCACAAAGGGAACTAAGAGGGGCACGCATGCGTGCGCACGCCTAGGATCCGCGGGCGGCCGAACTTCGGTTCGCGGGGCGGCCCCCTAGAAGCTCTCTCGGAGTCCACCTCTTTGTCCGACCCGAGAGCTCTACTACATCGATGGGGGTTTTGTCCCCCACGCCAACGACATCTCTAGAAGGCATAGGTGGCAAAGTCAGGGCCCGAACCGAAGTACCTGACCAGGAGCAAGGTGAGCCATAAGGTAACAAGACAAATGAAAATGGTCGGGTAGGAAGGAGACCTCTGCAAGGTCCATACGTTCATTCCCAGCCTCGGGAAGGGGATCTGAGAATCGCGCGGTTGCGGGGGAGTGAGGCCGAAAGAAGAAGTTGTCCATCGAGTTCACCGGGGAGCCGACTAACGTCGCTGCCAATTTAGCCGCAACGTCGGCACTCCCCTCCACTTATCCTAGGGGATCGACCAATCCCCCGAGGTCCAGGCTATCCGCCTCCCGACTACCGCGGGAACTGGCGGAGACCCCCTACGACACTAGGCTGGGGGGAGGTGGCCCGTGAGGGCACCCTCACTCTAACATCGCCTCCCTCCGGTTCAGACCTCAAGGGAGGCTGAGGCTGGTCTGTCGAAGCCGGTGCGTCGCCGCCGCCGCCGTTGTCGCTGGAAGCCGAGCGGTTCGGCCGGGATGTGCTAGGATCCGGCACGGAGTCATCCGGCTCTGTATTCGCCTCCCCGCTAAAGGATTCCCCATTCGAGCTAGAGACGGAGGAATGGAGCAGGTAAATGTGCTTCGGGCCCTTCGTAGTCCTCTTCTTCGAAGGGCACTTCGAGGACTCCTCGGCATCGGGGTCCGCCACCCTCTTTTTCGAAGCCGGACCCAGGGCATCCTCTTTCAGGAGGCGCGGGGGAGGCATCTTGAGTGCATCCCACACGCGGTTGAACCGCTCCCAAGATCCCACAAGCTCTATCCTCCGCTTGCACTCGGCGAAGTGGGAGCTCCAAGAATCTTCTCGGCAATTCGAACCACATGTTTGGGGGTCTTGATCACGCGGGACCCTGCAAGTCGAGATAAGTACTTAATACCTCCGCTGACCCCCGAAGCTATAAGCTACTTGCTGTAGGAAGGGAAAAGCGACCGAACCTAGTGAATCGGAGAGTTCCTCCGAAGTCAGTTCGTCCTGAGCACTCCGAAGCGAGAACGACCATGCCTCTTTCAAGGGAGGGATCTTGAGAGTGACGAACTCCTCCGTTAGATCCCGCATGCTCATTCGACGGGCGACTATCTGGAGGAGCCGAATGCGGGCAGAGACCAATGTAGGATCGAAAGTAGCGACCAAAGGGGGTGAATGGGCGCCTAAAAATTCTTTCGAATCAATGGCCTGTTCCCAAAACCCAACGCACCTCAAAAGACTAAGCAACAAAGCGTGAACAGATTGCCTAAGTCTAACAGTATCTAGCCCAGAAATAACCGGTGTCAAAAACAGAGAAACACCAAAACAGTGCTACTAGGCAGACAAACAAAAATATTCAAGACATGACAAGTCAAACTTCTCAATGGATGATCTAAGTGTATGTAAAGTGAGATGAGAAGTTACTGTTCAAATTTGTCTCCTGTTCGAAACTTGGCGAAGCCTGCTTCGATGTGTCGAAGTCTGCTTCAAAGTGTCCTTGACGAAGTATAGCGAATGTTGACAATGAAGTGGCGAAGGTATGTTTAGTCTAGCCTAGATCAAGTGTGTCAAAACCTTCTATGATTTATATTGAAATTTGTTAAATTTGAACTACAAGTGCATGAAATAATGAACCAAAAATTATAGAAAAATCATATTAATGTATTTGAGTCTATTTTAACTCAGTATACCCTAAATTGAAAGATTTTCTTTAAAAAAATGTTACGACACTCGATGGGCAACATAGAGCTTAATGAAATTTTAATTCTAAAAAATTCAAATGAAGTTTGAAAAATATGAGACGTCTCATGGTATCATCATATGAATGCATAGATACTGTTATAAAAATCTAAAAATGTTACGAGAAAGTTGGTCATATACTGTGATAAAATTCTAAAAATGTTAAATAATTGGAATGAATTAAGTTTAAAAATGTTTCGAGAAAGTTGGTCATATACTGTGATAAAAAATTTCAACTGAAACTTTTTATATAATTAAAATAGAACATATATTATTTTATGAAATTTTTTAATATTTTTATATGTCAATTTGCTATTTTTAGTTAATTGATTATGTTTCTAAAATTTAAATTGAAATAAGTCAAAAAAATTATTTTTTAAAACATCACATTTTCTCTGTTTATAAAATTTTATCCCATTTATAAAAATAATTTTTTTTATTTTTTTTAAAAAATATATTTTATTTTTTTAAAAAAAGTTTTTTATTTTTTTAAAAAAATCATTTTTATTTTTTATTTCTTTTTCTCTTTCCGGGCTCAGTGGCTCTTGGGCGAGCGAGTGGCCTTGTGGGCCCGAGTGAGTAGGTGGCCCAATGCTTAGTGGGTTATTGGTGAATGTGCCTATATTTTTAATGGGCCGGTTAATCCGGATAAGAATTATCCGGATTATCCGAATCCGTATCCGAATCCAACGGATAGCAAACATATCATATCCGTTTTCATATCCAAAAAATATCTGAATCTGAATCCGTATCTAAAAAATCCGTATCCAAATAAAAAAATCCGAATCCGAATCCATTTTTCCAGATACGGGTCAGAACTATCCGAACCATGAGCCCCCGTGAAGCAAGTCACCAAGTACTGCTCAGATGAACCATACGGATGGTACCGGCCTCCATCCAAACTGTAGAGTCGCCATTCTTGTCAGGAGCAACTGAGTGCACCATTCCCTGAAAACAAGACCAATCCTGTGCATTCAGCTAGGACAGAATCTTCTGTACAACAGTGCTCCTTCCTGTTTACAAGAAACCTTGGACGGCTATAGAAACTTATGATACTGGCATTGTGCGTCGTCAAGCATGTCATGTTTGCTCTATCAGATTATCAATCACATTGCCGAGCCGACTACCTGAATTTGTGAACATTGGTAAAGCGAAGGAAAAGAACGAAAATATTATGTTGTGCTTGTGTGGCCATGTGCAATGTGCTATTATTAATTTCCATCAGTCCATCTGCATTTGGCCATTTGTGTTGCATTGGTAACGACTTATTTTTCATACATGTCGTTTTGTATTTGTTTATAAGAATTAAGAAGTGAACTCAAATTAATTTGTTGCTATTTATTTATTATGTTTTTGAAAATATAAGTTGTTTATTTTTGAAAGGTACAAAATCTATTTGACACGAGCAAATATGAGATAAAATATGAAAAAATGCATATAATTTATAATTTGGAAATATTTGTAATTGTTTTGAGGACTCCTGTATTATAAAAGGCAGCCGCATCTGAACTATGAACTATTCTGAACTTCCAAGTTACCCAGAACGAATCAACAAATGCCGCCTGCACATCCGCTTCTTCAAGCCCCGTCTCCGCTCGCTGCCCTCCACCGTTTCCTCGCCTCGCCCTCCCCGTTGCCCCCACCGCTCGCCACACTCCTCAGCCTGCACGCCATCGCCGTCACCTCCGGCCTCTCCCCGCGCCCCGACTTTGCCGCCAAGCTCGTATCCGCCTACTCCGTCGGCCGACCCGGCCTCGCCGTCCTCGCTTTCGCCTGCTCCCCTCGCCCGGACACATTCCTATGGAACACCCTGCTCCGTTCTCACCACCGCTCTTCCGGATTCGCCTCCGTGCTCTCCGCCCACCGCCGCATGCGCGCCTCTGGCGCGACGCCCTCCCGCTTCACAGCGCCCCTCGTCGCCTCTGCTGCCGCGGAGCTCGGAGCCTTCCACGTTGGCGCTTCCGTCCACGCCTACTCCGTCAGGTTCGGCCTCCTGTACGGCGATGGTTCCATCGCGGTTGCGTCGTCGCTGGTTTACATGTACGCCAGGTGCGGCATCATCCTTGACGCCGTAAGGTTATTCGACGAAATGCCCGAGAGGGACGTGGTCGCGTGGACCGCGGTGATCTCTGGCTGCGTGCGGAACGGGGAGTGTGGGGAGGGACTGTGCTACTTCGTGCGAATGGTTAGGCTTGCAGGTCATGGCGGGCTGAGGCCAAACTCACGGACGATGGAGAGTGGGTTGGAAGCGTGCGGGGTGATTAGGGGAGTTATCTGTCGGGAGGTGCTTGCATGGGTATGGGTTGAAGGCCGGGGTTGGACATTGCCCATTGGTGGTTTCAGCGCTTTTCTCTATGTACACGAAGTGTGATAGCACTGAGGATGCGTGCATTTTGTTCCTAGAGTTGCCGAAGAAAGATTTGGTTTCCTGGACCAGCTTGATTGGAGCGTATTGCCGGATAGGCCTTGTTGAGAAGGCTGTGGAGTTATACCTGGAGATGGGGGAGTCTGGTCTGCAACCAGATGAGGTGGTCGTTAGTTGTTTACTTGCAGGGTTGGGAAATACTGCTAATGTGCGTAGAGGGAAGGAGTTTCATGCTGCTATAGTGAGGATAAACTTTGGAAACAGTGTTTTGATTGGCAATGCTTTGATCTCGATGTATGCAAAATGCAAGAAGGTTGGTATTGCAGGCACAATTTTTAGAATGTTGCATCAACGGGATGCGGAATCATGGAGTTTGATGATTGTAGGGTACTGCAAAGCTGGACTTGATGCCAAATGCTTGGAGTTGTATCGAGAAATGCAGTTCAGAGACGAGGATTATTTTTCATGTGATACAAACAGTTTGATTTCCATAATTTCTTCTTGTTCAAGGCTTGGCAAACTACGATTAGGTCAATCAGCACATTGTCATTCAATCAAACACTTAATCAGTGAAAATTCATCAGTTGCAAATGCATTAATTAGCATGTATGGAAGGTGTGGGAATTTTGACCTTGCACTCAAAATATTTGGTCTGGTCAAAACAGAGACAGATGTTGTCACATGGAATGCATTAATTTCTAGCTATTCTCAGCTAGGGCATTCAAAGGATACTTTGTTACTGTATGATCAGATGCTCACTGAAGGTGTTAAACCCAACCCAGCAACCTTGGTGATTGTCATTTCAGCTTGTGCAAATTTGGCTGCATTGGAACGTGGAGAGCTTATACATTCTTATGTGAGGGATATGGGGTGGGAACGTGATGTTTCAATTAGTACATCACTTGTTGACATGTATACTAAATGCGGGCAACTTAGCATTGCAAGAGAAATTTTTGATTCTATGCTCAGAAGGGATGCAGTTACCTGGAATGTGATGATATCAGGTTATGGGATGCATGGTGAAGCAAAACAGGCTTTAAAACTATTTAGTATGATGGAAGGAGGAAATGTTAAGCCTAATGGTGTCACTTTTCTTGCCATCCTATCTGCTTGTTGCTATGCAGGGCTTGTTGATGAGGGCAGGAAGTTGTTCATTAGAATGGGGGAATACTCCCTTGAGCCTAACCTGAAGCACTATGCTTGTATGGTGGATCTCCTAGGGAAGTCTGGTCATCTTCAAGAAGCAGAAGATATGGTTTCTGCAATGCCAATTGAACCTGATGGTGGAATATGGGGAGCTTTGCTTGGTGCCTGCAAAATGCATGGCAACATTGAAATGGGGTTACGGGTTGCAAAGAATGCAATTGCTTCTGACCCAGGTAATGATGGGTACTATATTTTAATGTCAAATTCATATGGTAGTGCTGAGAAATGGGATGAAATAGAGAGACTAAGAAACAGGATGAAAAAATATGGAGTGGAAAAGAGTATAGGTTGGAGCACAATTGATATTTTTGAGTGAGTTTAATTGGAGCTCTGGAGTTTCCTAGGTCCTTATGAGTTGTTGTGATCTAGTTCATCTTCTCTCTGCCAGACATGGTCATCTTATAGGTTCATGAAAAATATGCTAACTCAATGGGAGTATTGTCTCATTGACAGTCTGAATTCAGAACTTCAGAGAATATGTGCATTTCTTTTGTCTCTGGAGTGAGCCGATGGTGAATGGATAACAGAATGGGGAATGAGTGGAAACAGTAAAGCCATCAGAATTTAGGGCCAAAGCCCAAAAGTAACATGACAGAGTTAAACTAAAGGTGGCTGTCATGCTACTTCTTACATCTGAGCCAGGTGGACTGGAACATGACAGTTGTGGCAGTATAATTCAGTTTTCTGCTGATGGAACCATTATGTTGGTAATTGCTGTACATTTCTTGGTCATGGTCATACAGCACAATATGCAATTTCCTAGAAGGACTATATGTTATTATAAATTGTTAATTTTGAAACAACAGAACATGGAATTTTTATATCCCACAGCTCATGGTAAGTTAACTCATTGAACCACTTGACTGGCATAATTACCTCGTTAATCATCACCGCTTCCTTTTTCTGCTTCAACCTTCAACTTCTTATTCCTTGAATGCTTTTCTGTTGGCAGATTAGAAATAGCCCTGCTGCGTTGAGGTAAAGACTTCTACGGGTTCAGCAAATTCAGTTTCCTCTATTTCCATTCACTCCAATACATTACTGCAAGGTTTGCCCCTTGTTATTTATTGCTAATGCAATTTTTGCCTTTGGATATCTAACTGTTCAGGGAAATTTTCATTTGAAGAGTTCTAGTGATAAAACATGAATGGAGTTGATGTCATGGGCTGTAGGCCTGGGCTGGATGTCTAGTGGAAAGTGCTCTTGAACATCAAAACATCTGTATCACAAGCTCGTCTGCACATGTGGAGTTATTTTCTACTAACAGGTATGGGTATTGTTGGCGTAAAAGATTACGTTAACAGGTTTAAAAAATTAAGTGTGTAACAAACAAAGTGTTTGTTTAAGTAAACTATTCCAAGCCTACGAGATGGATAATAGCCTGAGATAGTTCAAAGTATGTATTGAATATCTAAGTATTCCATGTCCTTTACAAAGTGAAGAGGAGTATTTGTAGACCGAATACAAGGGAAAAGACTTTTTTACCCTCTAATTACAACCGACTAAGAAGATACTGTTTAGTATTCTTCATAGGGGTAAAAGAGTAAAAAGATAATCTAATTAGATAGAATATAAATCTTCTGTCCTTGCTGGCAACCCCCCTTCGGGTGAAGAGGCTCCGAGAGACTTTGTTGTGTCGAAGCCTTGACGAAGGTTTCCGCTGTTTTAGGCTCTGAACAGATGGAGCCTTATTGCTTTTAGAATCCTCAGAGATCAAGGTTCCTGGCTTCGTTTCTTCAGTTCGTGTTAACATGAAAATGTCCTTTGACTTTTGGAGGATGAAATATTTCCCCCCAACAGTAGCCCCTCGAATACTTCTCTCTGAATTGCCTATACAGAAAAGGAGGACAGTATATGCAAGAAATAATTTCATGCCTAGAATTTAGAAAGGAACTTGAAAAACTTTACCACCCTTAAAAGCATTCGGAGGCTAAATGTCTTCGGGCTACTTCTGTGCGGAGATACTCACTAAATAGCTTCGAGGATGGATCCTTGGCTAAGCTAATGTAACTGTTAGGCTCATAAAAATAGGCGTTACTTCTTAAAGAGACTAACGGTCGCTTCATTTCTGCAGGCATGACTTCTCATGAAACGTTTCTGTAAATTATAACGGTAACAAGGACGTTAGAGGGCACCAAAAGGGCACACCGCGATGGAAAGTATACGCTATAAATAAGAAAGTAAAGGTAAGTTTTGGATACTTTACCAACTGCTTTCACATTTCACTTTTCTTCTTCCCAAGCCGATCTTCTCAGCTCTCATCTTCTCCGATGGCGAAGAGAAGCCACAAGGCTCCTGTCCCCGCTTCATCCTTAGCTCGACAACAGGCAATGGCGGCGGCAGCAGCAGCGGGGCCTTCGGACAACCCTTGCCTGACGGGTCATCATGATCTTCGCCCGACGTCTACCAAGTATACGGATCAATCGTATAGCTTGGGGGCGTTGTCGTGCTCGAAGAAGTCAATCGCGGTGGCGATTGTAGGGAAGATGGGACCTGGAGTCAAGATTCGCCAGCCTGGGGATGAAGTGATTCCGGCACCATGCGCCGGAGAGGTGGTGGTGTTCGAGGTGTTCTTCGAAGCCGGATTAGGACTTCTGGCAGTGGAGTTCCTTTTCGAGGTACTGAACTTATTCCATGTCACTCTGCCTCAACTTTCTCCGAACGCAATCGCTCGCCTGGCCATCTTCGAATAGGCGATGTGAGCCGAAGGATGCGCCGGGAGAGCCGAAATCTTCGCAGCTCTTCATAAAGCTTCATGCCAACCGAATACCTTTATCGAAGCTAGAGGGGAGAAAATGGTGATCGCCTTTGGGAGTATCAACTTTCAACTTCGCGAGAAGTTCCAAGACCGGTTCCCAGCGAAGGCCATCAATGACAGATGGTACACAGACTGGATCCTTCGCTGGTTCTATGCCGAGGTAGGAGCAGGCTGTGTCTTGGCCGGACCCCTGGAGGACATCTTTTATCGGAGGGAAGCGGAGGTCCAACCGGACCGAAGTCAACTTGAAGTCCGCCTCGGGTTGTTGCACTCCGTAAGTCGTTGCATGAGCATGCGTGACTTGGCAGAGGAGTTCATCGGACTCCGAATCCCCCCTCTGATGGTTGCTTGGCCAATCAACTTTTAGGAGAACCTAGAGGGAGGACTTCGAGAGATCCCTTCAAGCTCCACAGGTGAACTTTCTTTATGTCCTACAAAGTATTTTGTATGCAGTATTGGTTTTATAGAAATGATTTAATTGAAATGAAATCTTATCTTTCAGCTCTGCGCGTGACTCGTGCTCCTGAACAAATCGTCCGAGCCGCGGAGAAGATTCTCGGAGCCCCTACGTCCGTTGAAAAGGAGCGGAGGGTTAAGTTGGGCTAGTCGCTAGGTTGGGGAGACTGACTTGGTCTCCATCCTCGGAGAAGCTGAAGGGTCGGAGCTAGACGCTGCTCTTGAATGGGCGGCTTACCAGGTACAAAGCATATGCAAAAATAAGTTTAGTTTGAACACAAGTACATAATTCACTTACATTGCTTCTTCCTTTGCATCAAGTGGTTCTAGCTCGAGCTACAACTATGTCAAATGAGTGGGAATGTAACCGACTCAAAGAGAAGGTGATGATCCTTCAAGGGAGCCTTGTTAGCTCTGAGACTCGAACTTCGAACTTGGAAGAAATGGTGGCTGTAGAGCGAAATGCTAGAACTAGACTAGAGGCTGCGAAGGATGAACTTGAAGTTGAGCGGCTTGTGCTTCGGGCTCAGGTGGAAAAAATGCGGGAAGAGCATGCGACTACATGAGCTAAACTGGTCAAGCTTTAGGAGGAGCAACTAAGTTTGACGGAGGAGGCCAAGAAATTGCTCGGACAAAAAAGCGCTTTAATGACGGAGACAGCTAGACTTTCATCTTCGATGGACGAGCTGACCAAGTCAAACAAGGCCTTGGCTGTAGAAAAGATAAAGTGCGAGAGTGTGGTTTCTGAGACCATGGACGCCCTTCGGGGTGTCCTAGAATACTTCGCCACTTCTTGCGCCTCTTCGTCAACTGCTAACGACTCCCTGCTGCGAAAGATGAAGATGATCCAAGCAGCGGCGAAGACTATGAAGGCTGCAGGTATTCGGTACGGAGAGATCTCCAGCCAAGTAGCTGCTCTCGAAGTGCTTCGTTACTATGAAGACATTGGATTATCTGTTTCGCCGAAGCCTGGAGCAATCCCCGCTAACTTTGGCGATGACCGACTTCTGACCCCTTTGCCTGACGTGGCCGCAGCTTGGGAGGCTTTTTAGCCATCTTGGAGAGCGGAAGGCCGGTCAGCTGTAAAAGCATGGATCGATAAAGGTCTTCGACAAAAACAAGCGCGGGCACAACCTTCAAGCAGCCAACCTCCTTCGGACCCGAAGGTTTAGTTTCCTTTAGGGCTCCGTCTATTGTAAAAAACTTATCTTTTGTTCTCCTTTGAATAAAAAGACTTGTTTGGAAATGTTTTTAGGCTTCTCAATCTTTTTTGGATGAGCTCGAAGTATTAGAGGTTAATGAAGAACTCCGCCTACAATGGGCCACCTTTGTAGCTTTAAGGCCTCACAGGCGTCTTCGATTTTCAATTCCTGGGAAGTTACGCAGAGGTTATACCTAATATATGTAAGGAAGTGTTAACTTATATTATAAAGAGGAGGAAAAAGAAGTCGTTAGTATAGCATCTTCATCTTCGGAGGACATTGATTGATCCGAAGAAGAGTGTACTAGCGAGGAGCAAGTGGAGAGAAGCCCCGAACGACTTCGAACCTGGGAGAGAAGCCCCGAACGACTTTGGACCTGGGCCGAGCTTCAGCAAGAGCAAAAGGATTTCCGGGCTTCAAAGGAAGGGAAAAGAGTTAAGCGTAAGATTTTGAAGACTCCAGGCTCCGGGACAAGTCGTCTTCGAAGCCGGGCTAATTCTGAAAACAGCTCTGGAGATCGAAGGGGTCTCCGCTTTCTCCTTGGCTTGGACACAGATTTTTCATAATGTAATATAATCTGTTGAATAATATAAACTAGAATGCTTCGAAATTGTCTCGTGACTTCCCAACCCCTCTTTGGGGGTAAGCACCTTCGAACTTCGATCGAAGGTGGTTACGCACAACGATCATGACGTTAGTTAAGAGTACAATTTCAATAATTTTATTTTCGGTGGCATGGAGCCCTTGATATGTTAAGAAAGAACTAAGGACTCTTAGTCCAAAATTCGAATAGATGGTCTTTAGGGACCTCGAAGATGCCTTCGATCTTACTGTTCTGGAGTCCGAAAATGGTAACTTAGTACTCTTTTTTGAATGTGGTCGCATCGAACTCTTTTTCAGATGTATTAGAATCTGATTGTAACAGTCGCTTTGGACTCTTTTCACGGACGTTTTCAAGCTAATTGCTCGAAGTCCGTATCAATTGGTCTCTTTGGACTCTTCTTACTTATGCTATCAAGCCGGTGGCTTGGAATCCGCTTCTTATGGTCTCCTTCGACTCTTTTTACGGATGCTTTCAAACTAATTGCTCGGAATCTGTAGCATTTGGTCTCTTTGGACTCTTTTTATGGATATTTTCAAGTCGGTCGCTTGGAATCCATTTTATGTGACTTCCCCACCTTGACGGATGCTTCAAGCCGGTGGCTTGAAGTCCGTAAATTCGGTTCGAATGAATAATACTTACCTCCTCAATCAGCTCCGCTCTCCTAGTGCGTCCACTAGAAGTGGGAATTGCTTTGAAAATATGCATTACTCGAACCATGAGTTTTATTTATTTAGAAAGTGTTTACAAATGATTACAAGGCGCCCCTATGCGAAGTATCGCTTAAGGTGCTCTGCATGCCATGCATGCTTTAACACTTCACCTTCTAAATTAGCTAATTTAAAAGATCCAGGGCGTCCTGAATGAAGGATGATATATGAACCTTCCCATTTATTTCCTAACTTTCTTGGTGCGATAATGCTTCACAAAACTAAATGACCCGGTTTAAGTTCATTAAGTGTAATCTTCGGATCATACCAAGTCTTCGTCTGATGTTGATACTTCATTAGGTTTGCAACAGCTCAAAGCCTTGTTTCTTCCGTTAAGTCCAGCGAAGCTTGTTTTTCATCTTCCGTTTCAGGTTCGATGGTTGTTGGGGGAGATAATCCCGATGGTGCCCGAGAAGCGTGAAGGGCGTGAAGCGAAGTTTGAGGAAGCGGCTTTGTTAGGCGGTGGCCTGTAGGGTTGCAAGCTCCAGAGTGGAGGCATACGAAGGCCGAGCTGAACCTGACTCCCTTCGGGGCGGAGCCTTCGGCCCGGGACGAGGCCGGAGGATGCGTCCACCCCGGGCTCAAGACCCGGAGCCTTGAATCCTCGGCTTGGGGCCCGAATCCAAGAGGCCTCCGAGCTCGAGGGACCACCTGGAGGCCGAAGGCACGTCACCCGAAGGGCACTACAGTCTCGTAGCTAAGACGGACGGTCGGTACCTGTCCAGTCAAAACTAGGCCAGTGGCAAGATTGCAATCGTACCTTTACTTTTCAATCTACTTCCTTGCCCTAGGATTAGTTTAGCACACCCATCTTTGTTGGTTTACACTGTAAACCATCCGTCCACCGCGTCGTAATCACGATAAGCCTTATTGATTCGCTCGTGAATCACCCGTTTAATCCACGTAACTGATTCTATCGTTTAATCGGTTTTTATCGGTAATTCGGTCTCTTGGCCGAATTGCCTCTCATCTTTTCGAGTTTTTACAGTGTTTTCATCTCATCTTCTTCGCCAAGAACTCTTGTTGCAAGTTGTCCACGGCAAGACGGTCGCCGGAATATCGGAGACCAACTTCCAGAAGTTGTCGGTCTGATCGGAGGGACTACCCTGGTCTGACCGGGCCGTGTCGTGCCGTCATCTAACGCGCCGAGACGTAGCGGTCTGATCGGCGGCCAGAGGTCGGTCTGACCGGGCTTCATAGGAGACCTCGGGACACTTTGCACTGGATGCTGGAGCCTCTCTTTTGGAGTCCTTCACGCCCTTCGGTTAGACCGGGGACTACCCTTCGGTATGACTGACCGAAGGCTGGAGGTCACACTAGACGCCGGAGTACCCCCCGAAGCCCTTCGAACACCTTCGGTCCGACTGGAACCCGCACCACCGGTTTGACTTGCCGAAGAAAGGACCCCTTTGGTCACCCTTCGCAATCCACACCGGAGGCTCCCCTTCAGCCAGACCCTCTGCACCACCGGTCCGACCGGCGGCCTTGTGTCGGTCTGACCGACCCATCTTTGCCGATCCGACCGCCACTTTAGCTTCAGTCAAACCGACCCCTAAATTAGTTGATTTGGTATTTTTATCCACAACTCGGTTAATTGAATAATATTTTGATATTTTTTAATTTCCTGACAACTCCACCCACCCTTGTCACTATCAAGGGTTGTCGGAACGCGACGTCGGCGTCGTGTCACGCCTAGGGTTATCTCTAGGTATCCACACGCTTTTGGATCGTCAAATCGGCGTCTGTGCGTTGGTACTTTGATCGACAAATTTTAGCATCAACACACATTTTGGCGACTCCGCTAGGGACAAATATGAAGAATATGCCCAAGAAAATTCGGTGGATTAGAAGTTTCGATACTGAGTATCAGAAGTTCCAGTTAATTTCTAGTCGCGACAAAGAGAGCAATTGATACTTAGGAAGTTCCGACGAGCTAGAAGTTACGATTTGGAATCAGAGGAATTTTGTACTGATCATAATTCCGATATGGTATCGGAAGTTCCAAGGTGGGCGGTAACAGATTGGATCTGTTGCGTGTCGTACTGTATCAGGAAACTTAAAATACCCTGTCGGAAGTTTCGATACAGGATCGGAAGTTCCGACACAGGCAAACAGATTGAATCTATTATGGTTTCGAGATAAGCACTACCCAGGGCCCTCAGCCCTATATAATGAGAGGATGAGGATGTCTTGGGTACAACAATAAGCCTAGATTAGAGCTAGCCACCCAAGAGTTATCTTCTCCCCTTCTTGATCTCAATCATTGAGGTCAAGGATTCCTGTCTCTCACGTGCGATGCTAGCACGCTGTCGTGGGAGGTATTCCATCCCTGTACTTAGTTATTCAATACAAAACTTCGAATTACTTCAGGCTATTATCCTAATCGAAGGCTTGAAATAGTTCACTTCGCAAACACTTCGTTTGGTAGTTTCTAATATCTGAAAACCTGTTAGCGTAATCTTTTACGCCAACAGTTGGCGCCGTCCGTGGGGAACCTAGTCCAAAAAACTTTGTTCTCTACCAAGTTCTCAAAACCATGCCTCCCAACCGGAGTTTAGGTGGTAGTCCTACTCGGAGGTTCCCTCGGACCTCCATAGCAAGATCTTCGAACACAGTTGAGGTCGGAGGACCTTCTGTAATTCCTCCACCTCAGACTCCCGAAGGGATTCCCTTTCCTCGAGCATACGGAGTTCCTCCTCCAACTCCATATATACTTCGGCCAGCCGGAGTCCCTTCTCCAGCTCTGATTCCGCTTCGAACTGACACGTACAGTTCTCAAGACCCGGAAGATCCTTCCGGAAGAAATGAAGACGGTCTTGGTGACATGGCAACCCAGATGGCCAGTCTCCAAGCTGAAGTGGCGAGGTGGAGACAAGAGGCTGCAGACAAGCTTTTTTGTTCTCAGACCACGCCAGTCATTTCCAAAGTGCCTCAAGACAACGATCTTCCTTATCCCGAAGTCCCAGAGAACGCTTCCTTCGATAGCGAGTCTCCGCTGCATCCCGAGCTACAGAAAGTGCGCTTCTTCTGCTGCGTCCATGGTGAGAATCGAAGTCACGCTACTGATGCGTGCAAGTCTATACTCGCTTTAAGAGGCGAGTACCATGAAAGGACCTCTGGTCGAGGCACTATTGACCGAGTTCCTTCCGAGGTACGTCCGGAGCCTGTCCAGGCTGTGGCACGTATAGACAACTTCGACCCTGCAAGACAACCTCCGGTGGTCAATATTATGCAACCTCCGAAGCACGAAGATGGTCAAGATCGGGGTAAAATAGTAGTCCTCCCCATTTTCGGAGGAGGGACCCTCGGTAGTATGTCGAAGAGACAGCGAAGAGAATATGTCCGAGAAGTGGGCCATATTGGAACTTTTTCGTCCGCAGCTACCATGCCTGAGTGGTCCTATGTGCCGATATCTTTCTCTGCAGATGATGCAGCTGGCATAAAGTTTCCGCATGTAGATCCCCTTGTTATTACTGTCGATATAGCAGGGACTGAAGTCCGGAGGGTGTTGATTGATGGAGGGAGTTCAGCAGATATCGTCTTCGTTCAAGCCTTCGATCAGCTCTATATCTCCAGGAAACATCTCCTTCCTGCAGCTCGTCCCTTGCAAGGCTTCGTAGGACCCCCTCTTGATGCCCTCGACCAGATAGGTCTGGAGGTTTCTTTCGGAGAGGGGCTATTGGCAAGGACAGAGGAGGTGATTTTTGATGTTGTAGATGCCCCTTATGCATATAATGTTATCTTCGGGAGAGGCATGTTAAATGAGTTCGGAGCCGTGGCGCATCATAACTATTTATGTATGAAGATGCCCACGCAAGCGGGAGTACTAACTGTCTTCGGAGATCAAGCCACTTCAAGAAGAGAAGAATATGGTCATGGCCCTCCTCTCGACCCGAGACAAGTGAACAATGTACAAGATAATCCGAAGGATATCCCCGCTCCGGGTGAACATTCGAAGAAGTCCTTCCCAAGACCTAGCCTCGATGGAGAAATTATAACAAAGGTTATTGTCAAAGACGACAAAGACTATTCTTTTCAGTTCGGCAAAGATTTTTCTCTAGAAATCGCTACTTCGTTAGAAAAGGTAGTTGAAGAAAATCTGGATGTCTTTGCCTGGTCTGATGAAGACATCCCCGAAGTCAGTCGAGATATCATTGAGCATAACTTGCTTGTGAACCCGAGGGTTCGGCCAGTCCGACGAGGACTTCGGAAGTTATCTGCGGAGATGGCCATCCTTGCTAAAGCAGAAGTGGAAAAGTTACTTGTTGGGGAAAAATATCTCATCTTCGGGGTTATTGCCAAAGCAGCATGAAGACAGCCAACCAGTTCGAAGATTGTCCGAAGACCATCTTCGAAGATGCCCGGAACCTGGTTCGAAGCCCGAAGACAGACACTGGTTCGAAGTATGACTTCGAACCAAAGCCCTTCAGGATTTTTACTGCCAGCTAAGATGGAAGACTTATCTTCTATCTTATTAGATTAGTCTTTTACCATTTTAGCCCTATTAAGGAAACCGAATAGTTTCCTTAATGTCGGTTGTAATAGAGGGGTAATAGGTCTTTTCCTTAATGTTTAAGCCTATAAATACCCCCCATTTCACCCTGTAATAGGGACCGAATACAAGTGATTCAATACACACTTTCGAACTATTCTAAGCTATTATCCTTTCGGAGGCTTAGAACAGTTTGCTTCACAAACACTTCGTTTGTTAGTTTCTTTTCTACAGAAACCTGTTAGTGTAATCTTTTACGCCAACAGTTGGCGCCGTCCGTGGGGAACCTAGTTCAAAAAACTTCGTTCTCTACCAATTTCTTACATCATGCCTTCTAAACGGAGCGCACCTCGCAATCCCACTCGGAGGTCCTCTCGGATCTCCGGAGAGATACCCTTCGACACAGTCGAAGTCGGAGGGTCTTCGACTATCCTTTCACCTCAAACTCCGCAAGGGGCTTCTATCCCTCGAGGATACGAAACCTCTCCGCCAACCCCTTCCATACTCCGACCGCCCGGAGCCACTCCGCCACCTTCCATTCCAATTCGAACTGATCATACCAGTTCTCAAGACCCGGAAGGTCCTTCCGGAGGAGATGAAGATAGCCTTAGAGACATGGCCACTCAAATGGCCAACCTTCAAGCTGAGGTAGCAAGGTGGCGACAAGAGGCTGCGAACAGGCTTCGCTCTCAAGCCACCCCAGCTATCCTCGAAGTGCTCGAAGACGACGATCTTGGTTATCCCGAAGCCCCGGAGAACGCCTCTTACGACAATGAATCTCCGTTGCATCCTGAGCTGCAGAAGGTTCGCTTCAATCCGAAGTTCAAAACCTCGAAGCTCTCCAAGTATGCCGGAGACGAAGATCCTAGTGAGTTTGCACGTTCTTATGCCCTAGCGATTGAGGCTAGTGGCGGAGACAGAGAAACTATGGCGAAGTGCTTCCCGTTAGCTCAAGGAGTGGCGTTGAGATGGTTCTGGTCTTTAAAGCTAGGATCAATCACTTCGTGGTTACAGTTGAAGAGGAAGTTTATAAGTAACTTTCAGGGCACCTTCGTGCCTCCCATGTCAACAGGAAGCCTTTTCCAAGTGAAACAGCTCCCCGGAGAAACATTGAGGCAGTACTTCAAGCGCTTCGCCCACACGAAATCGCAAATTCGGGGGCTGTCCACATCCTCGGTGGTTGATGCGGCTCGGAAAGGCGTCAGTCATAAAGGCCTTCTGGATAAATTGCATCGGAAGAGCATCACCACAGTATCACAGCTGATGTCATACTTCGAGGAGTATGCAAGGTCAGAAGAGGGTTGGCTTCGGAGGACTACTGCTACTTCGACAATATTGCAAGAAGTTAAAGCATAGGTGAAGACTTCGGCACAGCCGCAAGAACCAGTCTTCGAAGTGCAACATGATCGAAGAAGAGGGCAAAAGCACCCTCGCTCTGAAGTTTTGAACATTGCACCCTCACAGAAGTTTGCACCAAGAGCTCCACAGTCTGCGGGGAACAAGTCCAGCGGTTGGAAGCCGCCAGGGAAAACGGCTAGCAAGGGCCAGACCCTTTTTGCTGTATACATGGAGAGAATCGAAGCCATGCAACTGACACTTGCAAGGCTATCCTTACCCTAAGGGGAGAATACTTGGAAAGAACTTCGTGTCGAGGTAGTACCGACCGAAGTCCAGCAGCAGCAGTGCGCCTGGAGCTGGTCCAGGCTGTGGCGCGAATAGAAAATTTTGATGCAGCAAGGCACCCTCCGGTGGCCAATGTTATGCCACCTCCGAAGCAAGAGGAAGGGCAAGATAGAGGAAAGAGAGTAGTTCTCCCTATCTCCGGAGGAGGTACCCTCGGAAGCATGTCCAAGAGACAGCGAAGAGAGTACGTTCGAGAAGTAGGCCACATTGGGACTTCGTCATCTGCAGCTACAATGCCGGAGTGGTCTCATGTTCCAATATCTTTCTCTGCGGAGGATGCAGCTGGTATCAAGTTCCCGCATGCAGATCCATTAGTTATTACTGCCGATATTGCAGGGACTGAAGTCCGAAGGGTGCTAATTGACGGAGGTAGCTCGGCAGATATCATCTTTGTGCAAGCCTTCGATCAGTTATGCATTTCCCGGAAGCATCTCCTCCCAGCGGCTCGTCCTCTGCAAGGCTTCGCAGGACCTCCGCTTGATGCACTCGGCCAGATAGGCCTGGAAGTAACCTTCGGAGAAGGATTACTAGCCCGAACTGAAGAAGTTATCTTTGATGTGGTAGATGCCCCGTATGCTTATAATGTCATCTTCGGACGAGGCATGTTGAATCAGTTCGGAGCTGTGGCGCATCACAACTACTTGTGCATGAAGATGCCCACACAAGCAGGAGTCCTGACAATCTTCGAAGATCAAGCCATGGCTCGGAGGGCAGAATATGGTCACGGTCCTCCTTTTGATCCGAGGCAAGTAAATAGTGTCTAAGATAATGAAGAAATTTTTTCAGCCTCCTCCGAAGTTTCGAAGAAGTCATTTCCGAGACCAAGTCCTGAAGGAGAGATTGCAACGAAGGTCATTGTCAAAGATGGTAAAGAATTCACTTTTCAATTTGGTAAAGATTTACCTCCTGAAGTTGCAACTTCCTTAGAAAAAGTCGTGGGAGAAAATTTGGATGTCTTCGCTTGGTCTGACGAAGATATCACCGGAGTCGATCGGGATATTATTGAGCACAGTTTGCTTGTAAACCCGAAAGCCCGGCCTGTTCGACAAGGGCTCCGGAAGATGTCCGCAGAGAGAGCTGCTCTAGCTAAGGACGAAGTTAAAAAACTGTTGAAGGCTGGCATTATCAGAGAAGTGGCCCATACGGAATGGTTAGCCAACCCAGTCTTCGTCAGGAAGAAGTCTTCCGGGAAGTGGCGCATGTGCATTGATTTTACATCTCTGAATAAAGCGTGCCCACGTGACCCCTACCCCATGCCCCGAATTGATCAGCTAGTTGACTCCACTGCAGGTTCGGAGTTACTAAGCTTCCTTGACGCGTATTCTGGTTATCATCAAATATGGTTGAAGCGCGAAGATGAAATCAAGACGAGCTTTGTAACTCCTTCGGGAGTCTTCTGCTATGTAAGAATGCCCTTCGGCCTAAGAAATGCCGGGGCTACTTTTTCAAGATTAGTTGCTAAGGCTCTAGGTCATCAACTAGGCCGTAATGTAGAGGCCTATATGGATGATATTGTAATAAAGAGTGCTTTAAAGCACCAACATAGCCTAGACTTAGCAGAAACATTCAATAGCCTTCGGGCATGTGGGATCCGTCTTAACCCCGAAAAATGTGTATTCGGAGCTAAGGCTGGAAAGTTGTTAGGGTACTTAGTTTCAAGCAGGGGAATTGAAGCTAGCCCTACTCAAATAACTGCGCTGCAGAAGATGGCTCCTCCGGAGAATTTAAAGCAAGTGCAAAAACTGACTGGACGTCTGGCCGCACTTAGCAGGTTTTTATCAAGGTCTGCGGAGAGGAGCTTGCCAATTTTTAAAGCTTTGAAAGGGTCCGAAGATTTTGCATGGACACCGGAGTGTCAGAAAAGCTTCGAAGATATTAAAGATTATCTCAGCAATCTTGCTACACTCACGGTGCCTATTGCGGACGAAACCCTACTCTTGTATCTTGCAGCTACAGGTTCAGCTGTCAGCGCAGTCCTTGTCAGAGAAGCAGATATCAATGGGAAGTTGGTCCAAATCCTGTCTATTTTGTATCCGAAGCATTGACAGGAGCGAAGACAAGATACTCCGAACTTGAGAAGTTCGTTTATGCTCTGATAATGGCTTCGAGAAAGCTAAGACATTATTTTTTGGCTCATAATGTAATTGTACCAACTTCGTATCCTTTAGGAGATATGCTCCGAAGCAAAGATTCCACTGGAAGGATTGGAAAGTGGGCAGTAGAGCTAGCACCCTTCGGCATATCTTTCCTGGCAAGGACAGCTATCAAATCTCAAGTCCTAGCAGACTTCGTAGCAGAGTGGACTCCACCTGCGAAGTTGACTCCAGAGAAATCAGATGACGGAGTTTGGATTATTTACTCCGATGGGGCTTTCCAAGCATCCGGAGCAGGCATTGGGGCAGTATTGATTTCACCGTCAGGGCAAAGAGCAATGTACTCCGCAAGACTCAACTTTAAGTCTACCAATAATATAGCGGAGTACGAAGGAATTTTATTGGGACTCCGGAAAGCACGTGCTCTAGGGGCTACAAGAATAATTATAAAAACAGATTCTCAGATAGTAGCAGGGCACGTAGACAAAAGTTTTCAAGTCCGACATCCACAGCTTGCAAAGTATTTAGAAGAAATCCGCAAAATCGAAGCACACTTCAAGGGTATTTCCATTCGGAGTATACCAAGGGCTGAAAACGTGCAAGCGGACATTTTAGCGAAGGCTGCAGCCGGAGCTGTGGATGTGCCTGACGAAGCCTTCTATGAGGAGCTCAATGTACCTTCGGTGCCACAAATTGCCTCTGCGGAGATTCTTTGCATTTCTAGTGCAGATTGGAAAGATTCGATCATAGAACTCCTGCAAGGAGGAACAAATTTGCCCGAAGAGCCCCAATTGTCAAGATTAAAGCTCAGAGCAAGAAACTATCAGTTAATCAACGGTATATTATACAAGGCCGAAGTATGTTCCCCTCTACTCCGATGTATATCTCAAGCCGAAGGCCAAGAAATTCTTCGAGAAATTCACGAAGGCCTTTGTGGAAGTCATTTAGCCCCTAGAGCTCTGGCAGGAAAAACACTTCGCCAGGGGCTTTATTGGCCCACAATAACAGCTGATGCGGAGAGCTTGGTCCGCACTTGTCAAGGATGTCAGTGGATGGGTCGACGGAGTCATCGCCCACCAACAGCTTTTCAAGTCATAGCTCCGGTATGGCCTATGGCCAGATGGGGTATGGATCTAATTGGTCCCTTTCCGTTAGCAAAGGGAAATCTGAAGTTCGCAGTGGTAGCCATTGAATATTTTTCTAAGTGGGTGGAAGCAGAGCCCTTAACAGCTATCACTTCGAACAATGTACAGAAATTCTTTTGGAAGAACATTATTTGCCGGTTCGGAGTGCCTAGATATCTCACAGTTGACAATGGAACACAGTTCGACGCAGAGCCCTTCAGGAAGTTTTGCGAAGACCTAGGCATTCAACTATGTTTTGCTGCAGTGAGACATCCTCAGTCGAATGGAGCCGTTGAGCGAGCCAATGGAAATATTTTATCAGGGCTAAATCGAAGAATAGTAGGATTGTCAAAGGGACTGTGGACCGAAGAGCTTCAGAAGATTCTGTGGTCCATTCGGACTACGCAAACAAGGTCCACAGGTTTTACTCCGTTCAGACTGCTATTCGGAGATGAAGCTATGACTCCAACGGAGCTTAAAGGGGGATCATTTCGCAGCACCGAACCAGGCATCGAAGAAGAGAGACAAGCTTCGTTAGATTTATCAAAAGAAACAAGACTTTGAGCTGTAGCTAATTTATCAAAGTATCACCAGCAGACGAAGACTTGGTATGACCCGAAGGTTAAGCTCAGCGAGTTAAGGCCGGGTCATCTTGTTCTACGAAGCATTATAGCACCAGGGAAGTTAGGCAATAAATGGGAAGGTCCATATCTAATTGTCCGCTCAGGGCGCCCTGGTTCGTTTAAATTAGCTAATTTAGAAGGTGAAGAGTTAGCACATACTTGGCATGCGGAGCACCTAAAGCGATACTTCGCATAAGGGCTCCTTGTAATTCGCTTGTAATCACCTCTAAATTAATAAAGCATACACCCTGATAGGGGCCTTCCCCTCATACACTCCCAGCTTCCCGAGCGGACGCGCTGGAACCGTGGGGTCGACTGAGAGGGAAGTGTCATTAAGCTGGGCTGTATTTCCGGACTTCGTACCCATAAAGTCGAAGCCTCCGGTGTGGTGGCTGAAATCCATCCGGAGCCCAAGCTGATACCTTGTAGGCATCCGTAAAAGAGCCAATACCACATTCTACGGAGTCCAAGCTTCGGCTGGTAGACTTCCGTAAAAAGAGCCGAAGGTGGCCAAAATCTGCGGAGTCCAAGCTGCAGCTTGCAGACATCCGTAAAAGAGCCGAAGGTGGCCAAATTCTGCGAAGTCCAAGCTCCGGCTGGTAGACTTCTGCAAAAAAGAGCCGAAGGTGGCCAAATTCTGCGAAGTCCAAGCTCCGGCTGGTAGACTTCTGCAAAAATAGCCGAAGGTGGCTAAAACAAAAAGCATTTGAGCCATTGGCTTCGAATGTCTGTTAACATAGTCCAAGTGACAAATTATTTATGACACTAAAGTGTCCTGGAAGTTATCTTAATTGATTTCTTTCGTAAAATACAGGTACCAAGTTACCATTCTTCTGACTACAAAAAGTCGAAGACATTTCATAAGATTTCAAAAGATCTTTAAATGACAGAGGGGCTCCGAACCCCCAAAAAATTGTACTCCGAAGTTTTTTCTTTGCGCATAACCATCTTTGAATACAGTTCGAAGTTGCTTATACCCAAAGAGGGGCTAGTAATATGAAGACAATTTTAAAATCGGCATTCATTATCGAAATAAATGTATTTACAGATTACATTATGAAAAATTGGTATCTATACCAAGAAGGAATCGGAGACCTCTTCGGTCCCGAGAGCTAGGGGTGGAACGACTAGTTCCAGCATCGGAAGTTCTAAGAACTTTACGCTTAACTCTCTTCTTCCCCTTCGAAGCTCTAAAATCCTTCTGCTCTTGTTGAAGCTCGGCCCAAGTTCGAAGCCGCTCGGGGCTTCTTTCCCAGCTTCTAAGATCTTCAGATCTTTTATTTTGGGCTTCACCTTCGTCTTCGGACCAGTTAGTGTCTTCAGAAGACGAGGTGTTTGCGTCAATCTCTTTATCTTCCTTTTTAATATAAGACACTACGTCTTTGATTACTTCGGGCGCAATAACGCCGGAGTCATCTCGAGGAATAAGAAATCGAGGACGCTTATAACTCTTTAGAAGTTCGAAGGTGTTCCACAGTGACCGAAGTTCGCTGTTAAGCTCTAACACTTCGATATCTTCCATAAGAGGCAAAGCCTAAAAATATGATAAACAAGACTTTCATTGATAAATGTTTACAAGCATAAAGCTTTACATGATTAGAAATCCTAAAATATTCCTAAACCTGCGGGTTCGAAGGAGGTTGACTGCTCGAAGCTTGGCTCCGAACTTGCTTCTGGCGTTGGCCTTCATCAATCCAAGCCTTGATCGCAGATCGACCTTCGGCTCTCCATGAAGTTTGAAAGGCTCGCCAGGCGGCAGCCATGCCTTCGGAAGGAGTCAGAAGTCTTGCGTCGTCGAAGATGATGGAGCCCTCTGCGTTCGGAGTAATTACTCGGCCCAAATCCTCATAGTAACGAAGTAATCCAAGGGCAGACACTTGTCCGGAGAGTTCTCCATAACGCATGCCTGCCGTCTTCATTTGCTTCGCTGCTCCTTGGATCCTCTTTAACCGGCGCAGCAGAGTCACATTGTCATCCGAAGGTAGTGATCCAGTAGTACCGAAGTACTTCAAGACACCTAGCATCTGCTCGATGACCTCCGAAGCCACCTTCTCAGACTTAAGCCTTTCCTCAATAAGCGCATCCTTGGCCGAAGTCGTTTCTGCTAAAACTCCAGAGATTCTAGCGTTCTCCGTAGTTAAAGCATTCTTTTGAGTCCGGAGTTGGCCAGCCTCTTCTTGTAGCCTTACAAGTTCGGACCCCTTCGCAGCATCCTCCGTCCGCAGTCTCTCAACCTCTGCTCGAAGCACAATTCTTTCCGCTTCGAGCTCTTTCTTCGCAGCCTCCAAGCTTTGCCTAGCCCTTCGCTCTGCTAGTATTACGTTATCCATCTGAGCTACTCGACCTTCGGAGAAGTTAAAATTTCTTTGAAGAGCTTCGTTCTCTTCCCGAAGATGAGCAATTTCATTTTCGCTCGATAAAGCCGCAGCGCGGGCTAAGACTGCTTGCTAAGAAAAAAGAAAAACTGAAATAAGAAATTATTCATATATAATTTGCTATTTGCTTCGAAGATGCTTTATACCTGATAAGCTGCTCTTTCCACAGCAAGGTTAAGCTCCGAACCCTTCGCCCTGCTTAAAAGGGCTACCAGTTCTGTTTCCCCGACTTTGCGACTGGCTTGACCCAAAGGTTTAACCAAAGTCCCAAGTCCGGTTTTCTCCTCCAAAAAAGGAGTTATGAGAGGAAGCATTACTGAAGCCTTCTGATCAGCTCTGCTTAGCGAAGGTCCGGAGATTTCTTCTGAGGCCCTTGGAACTTCTGAAGATGGCCCCCCCTCAGTTGATTCACTTTCATCTGTTGACTCAGATGATGTCGATCCTTGAGTCGGGAGAGGCTCTATGTGCCTTTTACCTCTTCCAGGCCCTTGTAAAGTAACCTCCGGCTGTGGCTCCGAAGTTGTCGAAGGCCTTTGAATTGTATCTTCGAGGGGTACTTCGACAACAGGAGGCTCTGCAATAACAGAAATATTATACATTGTATAATTTTGCAAAAATTGATAAGAATTATGCAAAATTTTACCTTCAACATTCTCCGGGAGATCGAGTACTGGACTGATCGGAGGATCAAAAGTGAAGTCATCATCTGACTCCGCAGTTAGATTTTCCGCTGTCGGAGCATCTCCGTGATCAGCCCTTTCCTCCACAACCGAAGTTGCAGGAACTTCGGCTTCATCTCCACCCATAGGGGCTTCGATCTGTTCATCTTGGGTATCCGGAGCTCTTACTTCTTCGATGTTGGTTTGTGGCTCCGGTATACCTGCAGTATCTTCAATGTGAATACTTCGTTGAGCTGCATCTTCATCAATCAATTTCACTAATAAAGTACCTTCATCCTCTTTAGAACCAGAAAGTGAGGTTCTTGAGCTTGAAGGAGCAGGATCCGAAGGAGCAAGACTCTTTGGCTTCCGAGCCACCTTCTTCACCGGAGTTTTCGCTGAACTTGAAGCTCCGGCTTCAGCTACTCTTTTCTTGGGGCCTTTCTCCTGAGGCACCCAATCCATCAGAGGGGGTGGAGTTAACTCCAGCATTCCCCATACTCTGTTAAATCGCTCCCAACTTCCTACTAATTTGATTCGCCATTCTTTTTCCGACGGAGTTGGAGCACCCAGAATCTTCTCCGAAGCCCTTACGATTTGTTCTGAAGTAATAGGGGCTGAAGAAGCTAAAAAATAATTCGAGTTAGTCTTTCTTCGAAGTAATATGTACAATGCATGTTGGTTTCGAAGTTACCTGCAGGGCTTGAAGTATAATTGATTTTGCGAAGGCCGCCCTCGGAGTCATCTTCGAAGATGATAGGCCAGTTGGCCATCAGCGGAGGAATTTGCAGTCCGAGGAATTCTTCGGCTAAATCCCGCATGCTTAACCTTCGACTGATTTTCTGAAGCAAGTTGAGGCGGGCTTCGAGTTGGCCTTCGTCAGGTTGCACTAAGGCTTCTTTCCGGAATCGGATTTCTTTGAGAGGCCCAGCAAGAGGACTACTTGCTCCGACTTCAGCATAAAACCACCTCAGTACCCAATCAGTGTACCATCTAGCATTGATGGCCTTAGCAGGGAATTGCAGAGCATATTCGTCTCGAAGCCTAAAATTAATGCTTCCGAAGGCAACCACCACCTTCTCACCTCCGGAGCCTATGAAGGTCTTCGGCTGACAAGTTGCTCTATGAAGCGCAGCGAAGATTTCAGCCCTCCCTTCACAACCTTCGGCTCTCAGCGCCCACTCGAAGATAGCTAATCTAGCTACAGCATTCGGAGATAGCTGGGGGAGGGTTACATGAAACAGGTCAAGTACTTCGGCCAAGAAATCTACAGCAGGGAGGCCCAAGCCTGCTTCGAAAAAAGCTTCGAACACTACAACCTCTCCGGGTCTTGGTGATGGAATTGATTCTTTGCCCGGCTTCCGAATCATAACTCCATTGCTAATCTTTCCCCCTGCTGTGATTGCCAAAGATTCTCTCTTGCAGGTAGAAGGCCCCAACTCAAAAGACTGATCCAAGTATTTAGTCGAAGGTGGACACAGACCTTGGTCATCGGGGATTTGGGGATTTCTCCCCCCTGCCGCCATGGATGTTCCCGTCTGCATCGAGGGTACCGCCGCCAATGTCGCCGCTGCTGCTGCTGCGGCTGCCTGTTGCCGAGCCAAAGCCGAAGGAGGCGCAGATCCTTTGGTCTTCACCATTATGATCGCTCGGTTGCTCAAGAACTCAAAGACTAGGGCTCAGGAACTCAAAAGCTAGGGCTCAAGAACTCAAGGGACTCACAAAGCTTTTGATTGAGAGGAAGCGGTGAAAAGGTAATCGGGTAAGTTTTGGGCTCGTTATTTATAGCCTAAATGTTCCGTTTGTTACCGTTTGAGTTCTGCCCTTTCGCATTCTTGCCCCTACGCATGAATACTTTTCTTGCGTATACTGCTCTCCTAAATGTTACAGGTCAAAAGGAGAAGCGTATTCGAGGGGCTACTGTTGGGGAAAAATATCTCATCTTCGGGGTTATTGCCAAAGCAGCATGAAGACAGCCAACCAGTTCGAAGATTGTCCGAAGACCATCTTCGAAGATGCCCGGAACCTGGTTCGAAGCCCGAAGACAGACACTGGTTCGAAGTATGACTTCGAACCAAAGCCCTTCAGGATTTTTACTGCCAGCTAAGATGGAAGACTTATCTTCTATCTTATTAGATTAGTCTTTTACCATTTTAGCCCTATTAAGGAAACCGAATAGTTTCCTTAATGTCGGTTGTAATAGAGGGGTAAATAGGTCTTTTCCTTAATGTTTAAGCCTATAAATACCCCCCATTTCACCCTGTAATAGGGACCGAATACAAGTGATTCAATACACACTTTCGAACTATTCTAAGCTATTATCCTTTCGGAGGCTTAGAACAGTTTGCTTCACAAACACTTTGTTTGTTAGTTTCTTTTCTACAGAAACCTGTTAGCGTAATCTTTTACGCCAACATTACTGAAGGCTGGGATTATCAGAGAATTATCTCATACGGAGTGGTTAGCCAACCCAGTCTTCGTCAGAAAGAAATCCTCTGGGAAGTGGCGCATGTGTATTGATTTTACATCCTTGAATAAAGCATGCCCCCGTGACCCCTATCCCATGCCCCAAATTGATCAATTAGTTGACTCCACGACTGGTTCGAAGTTATTAAGCTTCCTCGACGTGTATTCTAGCTATCATCAAATCTGGTTAAAGCGCGAAGATGAAATCAAAACAAGCTTTGTAACTCCTTCAGGAGTCTTTTGCTATGTAATAATGCCTTTCGGTTTAAGAAATGTCGGGGCAACTTTTTCGAGGTTAATTGCTAAAGCTCTAGTTCATCAAATAGTCCGCAATGTAGAAGCCTATATGGATGATATTGTAATAAAGAGTGCTTTAAAGTACCAACATAGCCTAGACTTAGCAGAAATGTTCGATAGCCTTCGGCCATGTGGAGTCCGTCTAAACCCCGAAAAATGTATCTTCGGGGCTCAGGCTGGAAAATTGTTAGGGTATCTAGTTTCGAGTAGAGGGATTGAAGCTAGCCCTACTCAAATAACTGCATTACAAAGGATGGCTCCTCTAGAAAATTTAAAGCAGGTGCAAAAGCTAACTGGCCGCCTAGCAGCACTTAGCTGGTTTCTAGCAAGGTCTGCGGAGAGAAGCTTGCCCATTTTCAAAGCATTGAAAGGGTCCGAGGATTTTGCATGGACACCGAAGTGTCAAAAGAGTTTTGATGATATTAACAATTATCTCAGTAACCTCGCTACACTCACGGTGCCTGTTGTGGACAAAACCCTACTCCTCTACCTTGCAGCTGCTGGTTCCGCTGTCAGTGCCGTCCTTGTCAGAGAAGTTGATTTCAATGGGAAGTTGGTACATAATCCAGTCTATTTTGTATCCGAAGCATTGTCTGGAGCAAAAATAAGATATTTTGAGCTTGAAAAGTTCACCTATGCTCTGATAATGGCTTTGAGGAAATTGAGACATTACCTTCTAGCACATAATGTGATTGTACCAACTTCGTATCCCTTGGGAGATATGCTCTGAAGCAAAGATTTTACAGGAAGAATTGGAAAATGGGCGGTTGAGCTAGCACCCTTCGGCATCTCCTTCGTGGCAAGGACAACGATTAAGTCATAGGTGGTGGCAGATTTTGTGGCAGAGTGGACTCCATCCGCAGTATGGGCTCCCGAGAAGTCAAATGAAGGAATTTGGACTATATACTCCGACGGAGCTTTCCAAGCGTCTGGAGCAGGCATCAGAGCAGTAATAATTTCTCCTTCAGGGCAAAGAGCAATGTACTCCGCATGGCTTAACTTTAAGTCCACCAATAATACAACGGAGTATGAAGGAATTTTGTTAGGACTTCGAAAGGCGCGTGCTTTGGGTGCTACAAGAGTTGTTATTAAAACAAATTCTCAAATTGTAGCAGGGCACGTCGATAAAAGTTTTCAAGTTCGTCACCCGCAGCTTGCAAAATACTTGGAAGACATCCGTAAGATCGAAGCAGCATTTAAAGGGATTTCCATCCGAAGTATATCGAGAGCTGAAAATATGCAAGTCGATACCTTAGCGAAAGCTGCAGCTGGAGCTATGGACATTCCGAAAGGAGCTTTTTATGAAGAGCTTACTTCACCTTCGGTGCCACAAATCCCTTCTACGGAAGTTCTTTGCATTCCAAGCACTGATTGGCGGAGCTCAATTATGGAATTATTGCAAGGTGAAGCAAATTTGCCTGAAGGGCCACAACTTTCGTGGTTGAAGCTAAGAGTTCGAAATTATCATATAATCAACGGTATTCTCTACAAGGTCGGAGTATGTTCCCCTCTGCTCCGATGTATATCTCAAGCCGAAGGTCAAGAGATGCTCCGAGAAATCCATGAAGGCCTTTGTGGTAGCCATTTGGCCCCTCAGGCTTTGGCAGGAAAAACACTTCACTAGGGGCTTTATTGGGATACAATAGTAGATGATGCGGAGAGCTTAGTTCAAACATGCCAAGGTTGTGAATGGATGGGAAGAAGAAGTTATCGTCCGCCAAAAACTCTTCAAGTCATTGCTCCAGTTTGGCCCATGGCCAGATAGGGCATGGACCTTATTGGCCCCTTCCCAGTAGCAAAAGGAAATCTGAAATTTGCAGTGATAGCAATTGAGTATTTTTCTAAGTGGGTCGAAGCAGAACCCCACACAGCTATCACTTCGAATAATGTACAAAATTTTTTCTGGAAAAATATTATATGCAGGTTCGGAGTGCCTTGTCAGCTAACAGTTGACAATGGGACACAGTTTGATGCAGAGCCCTTCAGGAAGTTTTGCGAAGATCTTGGCATACAAATATGCTTTGCTGTTGTACGCCATCCTCAGTCTAACGGAGCTGTCGAAAGGGCCAATGGTAATATTTTGTCAGGGCTGAATCGAAGAATAGTGGGGTTGGCAAAGGGGTTGTTGACCAAAGAGCTCCCGAAGATTTTATTGGCCATTCGGACCACTCAAACAAGGTCCACAAGTTTTACTCCTTTCAGACTATTATTCGGAGATGAAGCTATGACGCCAACGGAGCTTAAAGAAGGATCTCTTCGTAGCACCGAACTTGAAATAGAAGGAGAAAGGCAAGCTTCGCTCGATTTAATAGAAGAAACAAGACTTCGAGCTGTCGCTAATCTGTCGAAATATCAGCAGCAAATGAAGACTTGGTTTGACGCGAAGGTTAAGCTTAACGAACTTAAGCCAGGTCATCTAGTTTTGTGAAGCATTATAACACCAGGGAAATTAGGAAATAAGTGGGAAGGTCCATATATTATTCTCCGTTCAGGACGCATTGGTTCTTTTAAGCTAGCTAATTTAGAAGGCGAAGAGTTAAAGCATGCTTGGCATGCGGAGCACTTAAAGCGATATTTCACATAGGAGCTCCTTGTAATCATTTGTAAACACCTTCTGAATTAATAAAGTTCACGGTTCAGATAATGCCTACCTCTCAAACACTTCTTACTTCTAGTGGACGCACTGGAAGAACGAAGTTGGTTGTGAGAGAAGTGTCATTCATTTGAACCAATTTTGCGGACTTCGAACCACTGTTTCGAAGCTTCCGACGAGGTGGGAAAGTCACAGAAAAACGGATTCCAAGTCACCGGCTTGAAAGCATCCGTAAAAAGAGTCCAAGGAAACCAAATGATGCGTATTCCAAGCTCCGGCTTGAAAGCATCCGTAAAAAGAGTCCAAGGAGACCACCATGCGAATTCCGAACCACTGGTTTGATAGCATTCGCAATAAGAGCCGAAGGAGGCCAAACAAAACAGATTTTGAGCTGATAGGTTTGAAATTCTGTAAAAAGAGTCCAAAGTGACCGATTGCTTTGGATGCTAAGGTATCCGAAAAACTAGTCCGAAGTGACTACATTCGAACAAAAAGTACGTTACCAAGTTTCAGACTCCAAGTAGTCGAAGACATTCCTTGAGATTCTAATCAATCTCTAAGCTGAGGGGCTCTGAGCCTCCAAAATTGTACTCATAAGTTATTTTCGTTGCGCGTAATCATCTTCGACCAAATTTTGAAGTTGCTTACACCCAAAGAGGGGCTAGGAAGTAGGGAGAATTTTAAAACTTTAATCTTTATCATTCAAACAGATTACATTACATTACGAAAAGTCTGTATCTATGCCAAGAAGGAAACGAAGACCCATTCGATCCCTAGAGCTACCACTAAAGCCAGAACGACTAGTTCAAGAGCCGGGAGTTCTAATAACTTTACGTTTAACTCTTCTCCCTCCTCTCGAAGCTCGGAAATTTTTTTGTTCCTGTTGGAGTTCAGCCCAAGTTCGAAGTCGCTCGGGGCTTCTCTCCCAGCTTCAAAGTTGTTCAGGTTTCTTTGTTTGTTCTTCAATAGTATTCTCTTCTTCGGACCATTCAACGTCTTCAAAAGATGAAGTTTCCAAGTTAACTTCTTTTTCTCCTTTTTAATGTAAGATAATATATCTTTGCATATTGCGGGCGCAATCGCACCAGAGCTTTCTCGAGGAATCAGAAATCGAGGTCGTTTGTGAAGTCTTAGAAGGTCGAAGGTAGTCCATAGCAGGCGAAGTTCTTCGGTAACATCTAATACTTTGAGATCATCCATAAGAGGTCGAAAAGCCTAAAAACATTTCCAAATAAGTCTTCACTCATAACAGATGAAAGCATAAATTTTTACATGTTCAGAGCCCTAAACAAAATTAGACCTGCAGGTCTGGCGGAGGCTGGCTGCTCGAAGCCTACAACCGAGCTTGTTTCTGGCGAAGTCCATCAATCCAAGCCTTGATCGCTGATCGACTTTCGGCTCTCCAAGATGTTTGGAAGGCTTGCCAGGCTGCGGCCACGTCCTCAGAAGGGTTTAATAGCCGGCTGTCGTCGAAGGTGATGGGAGCCACCCTCGAGTCTGGTGCTACTGATAGCCCTAGATCTTCGGAGTAGCGAAGTATTCCGAGAGCGGATACTTGGACGGAGATTTCCCCATACCGAATACCCGCTGTCTTCATCATCTTCGCTGCTCCTTGGATCATTTTCAATCGTCGCAGCAAGGGGACATCGCCAGTCGAAGGTAATGTCCAAGAAGTACCGAAGTATTCTAAGACACCTAGAAGGATGTCCATGGCCTCCACAGCTACCTTCTCAGACTTTACCTTGTCTTCGACCAAATTATCCCTTGACGAAGACAGCTCGTCTACCAAAGAAGATAGCTTGGCTGCCTCCGTGACCAAGGAGTTCTTCTGGCTAAGCAGGTTGCTGGCCTCTTCCATGGATTTCGTTTGTTCTTCTCGGAGCTTGACCAACTCAGCCCCCGCGGTTGCTTGCTCTGCTCGGATTCTTTCTATTTCAGCCTGAAGCACGATTTGTTCGGCTTCGAGCTTCTGATTTGCAGCCTCCAGACCGAGTCTAGCTTTCCTCTCCACTGCTACCATCTTTTCCAAGCTGGAAATTCGAATTTCGGAGCTCTCAAGACTCCCTTGGAGGGCAGTAATCTTCTCCTTCAGACAAATGCTTTCCTGCTCGTTCGAAACAGCTGCAGCTCGAGCCAAGACTATTTGCTATGAAGGAAAAAGCGAGGTGAGAAAATATTCATAAGTTGAAACTAATCCTATTTTTGCAGATACTTCGTACCTGGTATGCTGCTCGTTCCAAAGCTGCATCTAGCTTTGATCCCTCAGCCTCCCCAAGTATGGCTACCAAGTCAGTCTCCCCAACTTCGCGATTAGCTCGAGCCAAAGGCTCTAGCAGAGTCCAAAGTCTGGTCCTTCGCTCTAGAAAAGGAGCTAGGAGGGGGAGCATTGATAAGGCTCTTTGGTCGTCTTCGTTGGGTGAAGGGCTGGAGCGCTGCACCGCATCGCCAAAAGCTTCGGTGGACTGGCCCCCCTCCGCAGATTGTCCTCCGTCTGTCGATTCTGACAGAGTTAATCTCGAGTTCGAAGCAGGAAAAGGATCCATTTTCCCTTTACCTTTCCGGGCCCCATCTTTATAACTTCCTCTGGAACCGACCTCGGAGATGTCGAAGTCCCAGGAGCAGTCTTCGCATCCATGGGAGCAGACCCTACAAAATCAAAGGTATTATATATTGCATAATTTTGCAGGATGTGAAGAAAAAGGTGCTTTAATGAAGGTTACCTCCGAAATCCTATCGGCGAATGAGTATGGGGCTACTTGGAGGGTCGAAGGCCCCCTCGAAGTTTTCATCAGATTCGAGATCATGAACCGAAGGGTTAGCGGTTGGAACCTCTCTTGGAGCAACAATTACCACTTTGTCCGGAATCGAAGCTTGATCAGTTGCTACTTCAACTCCGCCTTCAACAGCAGGGGCTTGGAAGGAGCCACGTTTTTAGGTTTGCGGGTTAACTTCTTTACGGGAGTCTTGACTGGTGCTGAAGTCCCAGCATCAACTTTTCTTTTCTTCGGACCAAGCTCGGAAGGCACCCAATCTGGAAGAGAAGGGGCTACGACTCCGAGTAAGCCCCAAACTCGGTTGAATCGGTCCCAGCTGCCTACCAGCTTCATCCTCCATTCTTTTTCAGCGGGGGTAGGGGCCCCGAGAATCTTCTTCGAAGTCCGAATGACTTGCTCCGAAGTCAATGGAGCTGAAAGATAAGTTTTATTAGTTTTCTTTTATGAAATAATCATATATGAAGCATGTTGTAGTTTTTGAAGTTACCTGTAGAGCTCGAACTCAAAGAAATTTTTCGGAGTCCACTCTCCGGATCCTCTTCAAAGTTAACAGGCCAGTTGGCCATTAGAGGCGGAATCTGAAGCCCAATGAACTCCTCCGCTAAGTCTCGCATGCTCATGCGGCGACTGATCCGTTGGAGCAGGTTAAGACGGGCTTCGAGCTGACCGGGGTCGGGATGGACTTCAGCTTCCCTTCGAAAATATATGTCTTGTAGAGGCTCGGCCAAACGGCTGTCCGCTCCAACTTTGGCGTAGAACCACCGAAGGATCCAATCTGTGTACCATCTGGCATTGATGGCCTTCGTTGGAAATCACAGTTGGAATTCGTCTCGGAGTCTGAAGTTGATGCTGCCGAAGGCTACTACGATCTTTTCCCCTCCGGAGCCCTAGTAAGTCTTCAGCTAGCAGGAGGCTTTGTGCAACGCTGCGAATATTTATGCTCTCCATTCGCAGCCTTCGGCCCGCAGCGCCCACTCGAAGATAGCGAGGCGTGCTATTGCGTTTGGGGATAACCGAGGAAGAGTAATGTGGAAAAGATCCAGTACCTCCGACAGGAAGTCCACCGCTGGAAGTCCTAACCCTGCTTCGAAGAAGGCTTCGAAAACGACGACTTCTACGGGCCGTGGTGAAGGGATGGCTTCCTTACCGGGCTTGCGGACATTAACCCCTGGGCTAATTTTTCCTTCAACTACTGCGATTGTCTTACTCTTGCAGGTGGATGGCCCTAGTTTATAAGACTGGTCGGAGTACTTCGAGGAGGCTTGGAGAAGATCATGGGGGCCTACTTGTTGGGGATTCCCTGCAGGTGCCACCGCTGCTGCTACCGCCACTGCTGCCGCCGCCATGGCTTGTTGCCGGGCTAAGGCCGAGGTCACCCTAGGAGCCTTAAAGCTTATCTTCGCCATCAAGCAGAACACAGTGATTGGAGCTAAAGGTTGGAGGCTAAATGACGGATTGCGCGAGGACGGTGAGAAAGGTATCTTGGATGTTTCTGGGTCCTCTATTTATAGCCTGGACTCCTGATTTTTACCATTCAGACTTGGCATTCCGTCTTCTTGACCGTTATCACTTACGCAATCAACGCAGCGCTATAGCTTCTTCTGAAAGGGAAAAGTTAACGGCTATTTTTTCTAAGTTTAGAGGTCTTTTCGACTTCATAGGAATTGATTTCAGAGTTGTTCGAATAGAACTCTTTTAGAAATCGATTCGAAGTTCCGAACTTTGCATATTCCGAAGGTTGATAAATTTTATTAACCCTTACGCATGATTATTTTTCTTGCGTATACTGCTCTCCTAACCTTATAGATCATATGGAGAAGCGTATTCGAGGGGCTACTGTTGGGAGAAAATACTTCATCCTCAGGGTCTCTACAGTAACAAGACAAAGGCAATCTACTAAACCGAAGTTCCAGTATTAACTCCGGTTCAGTACGTGATCAAGTTCGAAGCATCAGTGCAGACTCTCGTTCGGAGTATAACTTCGAACGTCGAATCTTCAGAGAGCTTATCTGCCAGCAAGGATGGAAGACTTATTTTCTTTCTCATTAGATTAGTCTTTTATCATTTTAACCCTATTAGGGGTACCGAATAGATTCCACTATGTCGGTTATAATTGAGGGGTAAAAAGGTCTTTTCCTTAATATTTTTACCTATAAATACCCCCATTCTACCCTGTAATGGGCATAGAATACTTAGTTATTCAATACAAAACTTTGAATTACTTCAAGCTATTATCCTATTCGGAGGCTTGAAATAGTTCACTTCGCAAACACTTCGTTTGTTAGTTTCTAATCTCTGAAAACCTGTTAGCGTAATCTTTTACGCCAACACGTGCAATGAATGTAAATTAAATATGGCCTACGTGTCATGGTTATTTACAGCCCAAGGCTGATGTAAAACTTACTATGGCTTGCATGTCGTTTCCGCGGTGCTTCGGCCCATGTAATTAGTATAGCCTATATGAGATGGACTAGTACTCTTCATGGAGGCCGGTAGCACGCACTCGAAGACAGGAGCCATGGAGATGGAGATCGCCATGTGAAGAAGGCCATGCTATGTCATAGTTAATATGATTGACTGTGATGCTTTCTTATGTTCCTGTTATTCTATTCTTGCATGTTTCGTGTGCGCTAGGGATGTTACGATGCTAGAGTAGTTTTCTCTCAGAAAATTAAGTGTTGATGCTCTTCCCAATAGATGCACCCACCAGAGTTCGTGCTCATCGATAATGGGTTTGCGAAAGCAGGGTGCTATCTTTTATCTCTACCAGTTGGGGCGAAAGTCAGACTTCTGCACGCATAGTGTAGGTTCACTTGATGAGATTATCAAAACGGTTTTGGGCCATGGAGCATAGGAGTTGGGGTTGAACATTTGATGCTTCTCCAACGACAAGAGTCACATACGATGTGATTAGCAAGGAGTTGTTTACCTATGTCAAATAGCTTCTAGCAGTAATGCCAAAGCTCAATAGGAGATAATGTGACAATAGATCTTGCGCCACTATTAGTCATGAGAGGGAAAGTTACTAGTTTAGATAGTGGAACATCTTTTATTGGATGGAAGATAAACATTGCATAGTGCTAAACCTCACATTTAATATTTTGTAGATCATGGCACCTACTACGTCAACTGTTAAGAGCACTCCAGTTTTTAATTTGTGATCTATTCTTGAACGAGACAAATTATCTGGAACAAACTTTATGGATTGGTATCGAAACTTGAGAATTGTTATCAAGCAAGAGAAAAGGATTATGTTCTTGAGGAACCCCACCATGATGAACTAGGAGAGGATGCTTCTGTAGTAGATAAGTGTGCTTATGAGAAGCATGCTAGTGATTCCGTGGATGTCAGCTGCCTGATGCTTGCCTGCATGTCCTCTCAGTTTTAGAAACAGTACGAGGAACGTGATGCCTACGATATGATTGTAGGGCTTAAGGACGTGTTTCAAGACCAAGCTAGGGTAGAAAGATACAATGTGTATAAATGCTTGTTTGGTAGTAGGTTGGCTGAAGGGAGCCCAGTGAGCCCTCAGGTGATCAAGATGATTGGTTGCGTGGAGACTCTAGAGAGACTGGGCACTCCACTAGATCCGTACCTCGCTATTGATGTTATTCTCCAGTCACTCTCATTGAGCTTTGAGCTGTTCATCATGAACTATAACATGGTTGCACTAGAGAAGACACTAGCTGAGTTGCATGTGATGCTAAAATCTGATGAGGAGAGTATTAGAAAGGCTCCAAACCATGTGATGGTTATTCAGAATGAGGACAAAAAGAGAAGGGGGAAGAAGGCTAAGACTACAAATGTGATCTCTAGTGCGAAGTCTAAACCGACTAGGAAGTCTAGGTCTGGTCCTACCAACTCTGATGTGTGCCACCATTGCCACAAGCCTAGGTATTGGAAGCGCAACTGCAAGGTGTACCTGGAAGAGCAGAAGAACAAGAAGGGAAGTGGGACTTCTGCTTCAGGTATTAATGTTATTGAAATTAATCTTGCTACTCATCCAAACGATTCATCGGTATTTGGTACCAGATCGATGATTCATACTTGCAAATCGTTGCAGGGGCTGAGTAGAGTAAGAAAGTGTGCAAGTGGTGAGTTGGATATCCGCGTCGGGAATGGTGCAAAGGTTTCAGCGTTGGCCGTTGGCGTCTATTCACTGTCGCTGCCGTCAGGATTAGTTTTGGAGTTAAATAATTGTTATTTCATTCCCGCCTTAGGCAGAAACATTATCTCTTCTTCATGTTTAGAGGAAGATGGTTTTGAATTCGTAATAAAGAATAAGAGTTGTTCAATATTTTCGAATGTCATGCTCTATGGTGTTTGTGCATTACTGAATGGATTGTATATCCTAAGTCTTGATAATGCACATATTTATAACATTAGTACTAAGAAACAACGACTCACTGATTTAAATCCTACCTACGTTTGGCATTGTCGTTTGGGTCATATAAATGAGAAGGGTGCACAGAAGCTCCATAGTGATGGACTTTTGGAGTCATTTGATTTTGAATCATATGACACATGCGAGTCTTGTTTACTTGGAAAAATCACAAAGACGTCTTTCACGGGACAGAGTGAGAGGGCGAGTGAGCTATTGGCCATAGTACATACTGATGTGTGTGGTCCAATGACTCACACGGCTAGGAAAGAATTTCAGTACTTTATTACTTTTACCGATGACTTTGGTAAATATGACTGTCTACTTGATGAGGCATAAGTGGGAATCCTTCAAAAAGTTCAAGGATTTCTAGAATGAGGTACAAAATCATATGTGCAAGACAATTAAATTTCTATGATCGGATCGTGGGGGTGAATATTTGAGCCATGAGTTTAGTGATCATCTGAAGCGGTGTAGAATTGTTCTACAACTGACTCCACCCGGCACGCCTCAATGGAATGGGGTGTCCGAGCGGAGAAACCACACTTTGTTGGACATGGTGCGGTCCATGATGAGTCGCATTGATCTTCCATTATCCTTTTGGGTGATGCTTTAGAAACCACAGCTTTCACGATTAATTGAGTTCCATCTAAGTCAGTAGAGAAGACATCATATAAGATGTGGTATGGGAGGCGTCCTAGTTTGTATTTTCTAAATATTTGGGGATGTGAGGCGTATGTCAAATGTATGACGTCTGACAAGCTCTGTCCTAAGTCTGACAAGTGCTTCTTTGTGGGGTATCCTAGGGAAACCAAAGGATACTATTTCTATAATAGAGAGGAGGGCAAAGTATTTGTTGCTCGGAATGGTGTGTTCCTTGAGAAAGAGTTTCTCTCAAAAGGAGTTAGTGAGAGGACTGTACATGTCGAAGAGGTTCGAGAGTCACTTGAAAATGTTCTAGATCCCACTGAGCCAGAGAAGAAGGCGCAAGCTATTGCAGATCCTATTGTGGATGCGCCAGTCCCACGGAGGTCTGGGAGAGAAGTCCATGCGCCAGAGAGGTACATGTTCTTGACCATTGAGTATCGTGATGTGTTGTTGTTGGACAATGACGAACCCAAGACCTATGCGGAAGTAGTGATGGGACCAGACTCTGAGAAATGGCTTGGAGCCATTGGATCCGAGTTGGAGTCCATGCATGTCAATCATGTTTGAAACTTGATTGATCCACCCGATGGTATAAAAACTATTGAGTGTAAATGGATCTTCAAGAAAAATATAGACATTGATGGAAATGTTCACATCTATAAGGCACGATTGGTGGCAAAAGGTTTCAGACAAATTCAAGGTGTTGATTATGATGAAACGTTTTCGCCCGTCGCTATGCTCAAGTCTATTCAGATCATCCTAGCTATTGCCGCATTTTATGATTATGAGATATGGCAAATGGATGTAAAGACGACTTTCCTAAATGGAAACCTAAGTGAGGATGTATACATGACACAACCTGAAGGTATTGACGGTCCGGGGAATGCTGGGAAAGTTTGTAAGTTGCTAAAGTCCATTTTATGGATTGAAGCATGCTTCTCGGAGTTGGAATCTTCGTTTTGATGAGGTAGTCAAAGGGTTTGGCTTCATCAAGAATGAAGAAGAGCCTTGTGTTTACAAAAAGGCTAGTGGGAGTTCACTTGTATTTTTGTCCTATATGTGGATGGCATATTGTTGATCGAAAACGACATTCCTTTGTTGAATGTAATCAAGACTTCACTGTAAAATAGTTTTTTGATGAAAGATTTTGGAGAGGCAGCATACATTTTGGGCATAAAGATTATAGATATAGATCAAAACAGCTAATTGGATTAAGCCAAAGTATATACATTGACAATGTTTTGAAACGGTTCAAAATGCATAATTCTAAGAAGGGATTTCTGCCAATGTCACATGGTATTTCTCTTAGTAAGACTCATTGTGCTACGACACCTGATGAGTTAGAGAAGATGAGTGTGATCCCGTATGCTTCCGCAACTGGATCCATCATGTATGCCATGTTGTGTACACACCTAGATGTGTCATATGCTCTAAGTGTTACAAGCAGGTACCAATCGAACCCGGGTGAAAGTCACTAGGCTGTAGTAAAGACTATCCTTAAGTACTTGAGAAGGATTGAGGAAATGTTCCTGGTATACGGTGGTGAAGAGGAGATCGTTGTAAGTGGTTACACGGATTTTAGCTTTCAGACCGATAAAGATGATTCTCGATCACAATCTGGCTTTGTGTTCTACCTCAATGGAGGCATAGTGAGTTGGAAGAGTTCCAAGCAAGAGACAGTGGCCGATTCTACAACGGAAGCTGAGTATATCGCTGCTTCAGAAGCGGTGAAGGAGGCCATTTGGATTAGGAAGTTTGTTTCTGAGCTGGGTGTTGTTCCTTGTGCGTCCAATCCAGTGGACCTTGTTGGACCGGAAACGGCGACCAGAGGGGGGGTGAATGGGAGCTTTTAAAATTTCGGGCTAAAAATTTAGCCTTCGGTTCTGTTCTGTCTTCTGCGGAACAGGCTTCGAACACTACCTTCGAAGGTCTGGTTCGGAGGTACTTCGACAGCTCCGAACACAGGCTTTGCAGGAGCAAAAGTTCGAAGCCAAGAAGACTTCTCTCCACGAACAACCCTCGAAAATCTACTCTGCTAAGTCAGTGCAGGCTCCGCACGCGAGATGCTACGACCAGGCTTCGCACTTCACCCTTCGCAAGAGTGGACAGCCCTCTGAGGACTTCGACCAAGTACTTAGCGACAGCAACTGGTGCTGGGCTTCGTACGCGAAGGTCTACACGCACACAAAACGAACTAAGCTAAGGGCTTCGACACAGGAAACAAAACGGGATACAACCAGGGCTTCGCTAGTAAGCAGCAAGGTCTTGCCTCGTGTTACACAGAGCGACAGCACACTGAAAAACACACTTCGCGAGAAAAACACTCTTCGCCAAGACAGGCTTCGGTGAACTAAAACTAGCGAGGTATGTAAAGCGAGCTCAAGCAAAAGCACAAAGACGCAGGGCTTCGCCGCTTGAACAAGGAACACAAATATATTGAACTCTGGATGAAAACCAGCGAGGTATGTGTACAGGAGCTCAACAGTAAATGCTCAAAGTGTTAAATGTTACCTACCGAGCCCCCATATTTATAGCCCACGGCTTCATCCTAAGGAAGTGACTACATTACCCCTAGGGTTTACAACAGATTTGTCTCTACAGAACTAAGGGGTACAAAAGGTAGTCCACCTTTATTTTGGAGGCTTCTTTGTCAGCTGCAGAGGGGACAGTGTCAGCCTTTTTCAGAACAGACAGTGTCAGCCTTTACAGTGTTGACTTCTGGAACCTCCCTTCGCACCGGAGGGTGCGGTACCTTCGGCGAGAAGCCTGCAGCCTGTTGGCCTTCGCTCCGCCGAAGAAGTCCTTCGATACAGTGACGGTTTTAAGCCGAAGCCGTCAAAGCCCTTGGGCCTTCGCACCACCACCTTCGGAGTGGACCTCCACGGCTTCGCAGCTACTCCGAGCTCAACCACCGTCCGTCCGTGTACCGAAGCCATGCATGGCCGAAGCACCACAAGTCAACCTTACTCCGGAGCTAGCCTCGCTCCGAAGTCCTTCACACTCCGAAGCCCCACCTTCGGAGTACCACCCTTCGAAGTCCCTCCTTCGTCCAAGGCCTCCGCATGAAGCATTCCATGAGCACTTCGTCGCAGTGTCTCACTCCGAGCACACTCCTCGACGAGCCTCTCCCGGACCATGCCTTCGATGCGCCTCGACTTCTGAGACCTTCGTCGGGTAACCTTCGAGTGTCTCCCTCCGGAGCACACTTCGAACACCTTGCCTCCGCAGAGGACTTGATCCACCAACTCCGAAGTCACTCCATTCGGAGTACCTTCAAAGTGCCTCATGTCCGAGGACTTTGTCTCGGAGCACCTTCAGCCGGAGCCACGCTCCGCACTCTCTGCCTTCACCTGGCACGCCTCGACCCGAGGACCGACCCGGACCACCTTCGCAGCCACCGTGACGGAGCTCCCCGCTCCCCTGGCATCAAGCCTCCCGCTTGACCTAGGTTCACCCGGCTCGAACCCTGTCCGTCGCCTCCGAAGTCCCTGCGCACCACCGACAAGCAAACAAGTGTATCCAGTACTCCGGAGACCTCTCCGGGTTAACAACCTCCGGTACACACTCCGGTGTACCACCCAAAGTACCGAAGCCTTCGGTACGAACCCAGTCATCGCGTACTGCCGGACCCCTCCGACAGGCACACTCCGCTGCGCGGCTGCAGCAAGTAAAACACCGAACACACTTCGGTGAAACACCTCCGAACACCCTTCGGAGGTACCACCTCCGAAGCCCCTTCGGAGGTACCCTTCGAACAGAGGGTAAAATCCAGTCAATCACTCATCACAAAACACCGAAACCAACCCTTGGTTTCTCAATCTCCCCCTTGATGAGTGCATTGACAACCAAATCCAAGTTCAAGAAAATTTAAAATTTTCAGCACACAAGTGACCATAAAAACTCAGAAAAGAGCCAAATCATGTCACTTGATAAAAGAATTCTTCTCCCCCTTTGTAAAAGAGTAAAAACCCCTTTGGCAAATCTCCCCTTGATAAGAACTCCCCCTGAGTTAAGCAAATTTTTCTCCCCCTTTATGTCAAAAATCTCTCCCCTTTTTCGAAATTATGCCTTCTTGCGACAGAGAACAAGGCAAATCTCTCCCCCTTTGGCAATGCAAGCATCAAGGAGCAGTCAAAAATGCAAAGCTTCAAAATGAATAGAATTGCAAAGACATATAATGCAAAAATATGCCAACAGTAGCATCAATGATCATGTGCTCAGCTCAATTTAACATTCTGTGAAACAAGATGATGGCATGTGATTTTGTCATTTGTGAGATAAAAGCATCACCACTTAATCATAGCAGCTAGTCATGTGAAGGCAAGGACTGCGCAAAGCTAACAATTTCTACCCTAGACAGACAATTCTTGTTCAAAAGGAGCTTTGAAAGCAAACTTGATGAGCCATTAAATTTGTTGTTCTTTTCTTAATGCCAGGGGTTATTTGTTTGTCCACCTTATACTTTCCAATCAAGCCAAGCCTAGGCAAGAAAGCCATCTGAAGCTTAAGGCGGTGATTTTGGCATACACTACACTATCCCAGTTCAGACCAATGTGCAATGGTAAGCAGTCTAGAATAGAGTAGTGCGACAAACAAACCCTCCTGGATCTTTTCATTGAAACCAGGCAAATCATGGATTTTGATTTTGATTTTGATGAATTAAATATTTTGATGAGTATCCATGAATAAAGAACACATTTTTCAAGTTGCAAATTTTAGCATCCAAGGAACAGTGTCTTGCTGTCAAGTAGATAAAAGATAGCGAAAAGCAGTCCAGCCTAAACAAGCTAGATGCAAGATTGTGCGGTGAGCAAGTTTTGATTTTAGAAAATAAAACAGCATGCACAACCAATGTTCCAGATATATTTCATAGAGCTGAGCAGACATGATTTGTTTGAATTAAAAGCAGGCATATAATAGCAAAAGATGTAAGTGCAACTCCACACATAATGAGCATATGCAAGACAATTAAAATCAGCTCCCCCTCACAAAATGCCGTAGGGATGACAAATACCAAGTTCCCCATGCAAGTAAGCAAATCGAGAAGCATCGAGGGGTTTTGTAAAAATATCGGCAAGCTGGTGTTGGGTATCAACATATTGAAGTTCAATATCACCCTTCTCATTGTGATCTCTGAGAAAATGATACCGTACATCAATGTGTTTGGTTCTGGAGTGCTGAACCGGGTTGTTTGCAATACAAATAGCACTAGTGTTATCACAGAAAAGTGGAACACTCTTATAATCTAACCCGAAATCCCGCAAAGTGGAAACCATCCACAAAATCTGAGAGCAACAGCTAGCTGCAGCAACATATTCGGCCTCAGCCGTCGATTGTGCAACACTAGACTGTTTGCGGGAAGACCAGCAAACCAGAGACGTACCCAGAAAATGACAAGTACCAGAGGTACTCTTCCTATCAATTCTACACCCAGCAAAATCCGCATCTGAATAGCCTCTAAGACATAAAGATGAAGACGAAGAATACCATATGCCAAATTCAAGGGTGTGTTTGAGATACCTTAGAATGCGCTTAACCGCTTGGCGGTGCGAAGCTCGTGGTGAAGCCTGAAAACGAGCGCACAGACACACAGCGAAGTGTATGTCCGGCCTCGTGGCAGTCAAGTAGAGGAGGGAGCCGATCATGCTCCGGAACTCCTTCTGATCTACGGCTTCTCCATCTTCGTCAGGGTCCAATGCTACAGATGTATCCATTGGGGTGGCGAGGGGCTTCGCATCGGACATGTCGAACTTCTTGAGCAGGTCCTTGGTGTACTTTGTCTGGTGGACAAAAGTACCTTGTTTGCTTTGCTTGATTTGCAAACCAAGGAAAAAGTGAGTTCACCCATCATTGACATTTCAAATTCCCTGCTCATGGTATCTGCAAACTCGGCAACTAAAGCATGAGAAGAGCCACCAAAGATGATATCATCCACATAAATCTGCACTAGGAGGAAATCTTTGCCATGCTTGAGAGTAAACAATGTTTTATCAACAGAGCCCATCACGTACCCTCGCTCAAGCAGAAAAGACTTAAGTCTATCATACCACGCCCGAGGGGCCTGCTTGAGTCCATAAAGAGCCTTATGAAGTTTAAGGACTTTATGTGGGTACTTGGGGTTTTCAAAACCAGGGGGTTGTTTTACATAAACATCTTCACCTATGAAGCCATTAAGAAAAGCACTTTTGACATCCATTTGATAGAGTTTGAATCCCCGGGATGTCGCAAAGGCAAGCAAAATCCTAATGGCCTCAAGGCGAGCAACAGGTGCAAAAGTTTCAGTAAAATCAATCCCTTCTAGTTGAGAAAAGCCCTGAGCTACAAGTCTAGCCTTGTTTCTAACAATTGTCCCATCCTCCCCTTGTTTATTTTTAAAAATCCATTTTGTTCCAATGAAATGAACATTAGGTGGAGGATCAACTAAAGTCCAGACTTGGTTTCTTTCAAAATTCTCAAGCTCTTCATGCATGGCATTGATCCAACTAGAATCAGAAAGTGCATGACTAACATCTAAAGGCTTGAAAGAAGCAACAAAAGCAGCATTAGTGAAATGGGCATGAGAACGTGTTACCCTTTGATCAAGCTCACCAATGATCTGCTCGGGAGGGTGCATCCTTTGGACATGATGTGGAGCCTCGCGGCGGGATGCAGTCTCCCCCTCAACTTGTGCGTTGGAGTGGTCCAAGATGACCGATGTTGAGGTAGTCGCTTCGGGACCTCGTGCCGAAGTAGTAGAAGCGGGGTCAGCTTCGGGGGTTGATGTCGAGGGTAGTAGGGGTTCATCCTCGAATTCTCCGGGATCTTCTTCTTCAAATAAGGTCTGTTCCATGTCGTGTTCATTTGCCTGTTCAAGAGCAGAACTAACAGAGGGGGTTGATTCATCAAAAGTCACATCACATGACTCGATGACAGTGTTAGTTTCCAAGTTATAAACACGATAAGAATGACCATGAGTAGTATAACCCAAAAAGATCCCGTCAGAAGATCGCGACTCAAATTTATCCAAATTTCCACGCTTTAGGATGAAACAGCGACAGCCAAAAACTCGAAGATGAGTAACCTTGGGCTGTCTCCCAAAACGCAGCTCATAAGATGTCAAGTTTAAAATTGAGCGCAAGAAAATTCGGTTTGAGATGTAACAAGCAGTGTTCATGGCCTCAGCCCAGAATTTTCTAGGAGTCCTATGCTCATCAAGCATCGTCCTAGCCATCTCAACCAAAGTGCGGTTTTTCCTCTCAACAACACCATTCTGTTGAGGAACCCGCGGAGCAGAGAATTGATGTTCTATGCCATGCTCCATGCAAAAGTCAAAAAGAGACTATTTTTGAACTCGGTGCCATTATCGCTTCGAATGAATTTTAATGCACCAGGGAGTTCAGTAAAAAGTCTCAAAGCCAAGCTCCGAAAGTGTGAAAACACTTCATCCTTGCTGGCAAGAAAGAAGACCCAAGAGTAGCGAGAGAAATCGTCGACAATTACTAGAACATACCACTTCCCGCCTAAAGAACTAACCCGAGAAGGACCTACAGTGTCCATATGGAGAAGTTCTCCGGGCTGTTCAGTCATCACTGTGGTGACTAGCGAATGCGAAGCGGCAATCATTTTACCATGTCGACAAGGAGCACAAACTAAATTCTTCTCAAACTTGAGCTTGGGCAATCCTCGGATCAGGCCTAGGGCGCTCAGACGAGCGAGCAATTCAAAGCTCATATGCCCTAGTCTCCTATGCCACTTCCAAAGCTCAGAAGTCGAATGTGCAACAAGACAATGAGAAGAACCAGACGACTCTGAAAAATCAGCTCCAAAAACTCTCCCAACCCTAAAGATCTTACACACCACAACGCCATCAGAATTGAGCACTTGCGAAGTATCGCGATGAAATCGCACTTCGAAGCCCTCATCAAGCAACTGAGATACAGACAGCAAATTGTATCCCAGGTTTTCAACCAAAGCAACATCTTTGAGAGTGAAGTTCGCGTTAATTCTTACCACACCTTTACCTTTCACTCTACTCCTTCGATTGTTTCCGAAGGTGATATGTTCCCTTTGCTTGGTTGTGGTGAGGCTGGAGAACCAATTTGCATCTCCGGTCATGTGGCTGCGAACAACCGGAGTCCATGATCCACGTGCCCTCCAAGCCTCGACCTGTCGCCTACACATGATAAGAGCGTCTCGATCGCTCAGTGCTGGGGTGAGTAAAATAATGACGAGGCATCCAGCACTGAGTGACACGAGTAGTAAGCGCAGTAAAAGTAGATGGTCTACGCACATAATAATCAGAATGATGCAAAGTGCGAGGTCTACCTACATGCTGTGAAAGAACAACATGTCGAGGTCTCCTACTCTGACGAGGTACAAATCTGCTAGCTCGAGGTCTACCACCATATGGAACATGGTGAAGGCCTCGAGGAGCAAAACCTCTCCGAGAAGCACGAGGAGCCTCAAAAGCAGGACGATAGTACATCTCAGACTCATGCATACCTAAAGATGGGTAATGCATGTCCTGGTAGCTCATCGCCTGTGCACGTCGCTCATCCTTGATGCGACGGAAACATAAACCAATCAAATGACCCGCCCGCTGACAGTAAGAACAATGAAACACTCTCCTGGGGGCACTCTCATGGGTCACAGGAGCAACTCTCACAGGCTCCTTGGGTTTCTTTTGAGTGGTTTTCTTGGGAGGATTTTTCTTGGTAGGAGGAGTGGTTTTCTTTGGTGGATGGGTAGGCTTTTTGGCTGGAGGGGTGTCCAACAGAGCTCTCTCTTTCTCTAGGGTGGTGGGAGAGGTGAAAACAGTTTTGGTTTTACTATCTGAAGGTATCCTCTCAAAACCCAAACCTAGAGCTACCCTGGCTCTGTCAGCACACAACTTGGTTTTGGCCAAGAGTAAATCCATCCTACCCTTTCCCTCAGTGCATTTGTTTACCACGGAAAGAAGGTATTCATTTTCGGACATGAGGTTTTCAGCTCGCTCTCTGACAGTGCCTAGCTGGTCCTTAAGAGTGATGCAAGTGTCACAAACAGGTTGCACATCCTTAGAACTACCGGCCCTCTCCAATCTAGCCTCTAAATCATGAACATGCTTATCACGTAAATTAATGCTATCGCGTAATAAAGAGCAGTTCATGCAATCAATAACATCATGAGGTCTAGAATCCACCTCCAAAAGCTGCTTCTGTGCAGTCTCAAGCTCAGAAAGAGTTTGAGCATGAACAGAACGCAACTGAGCAAGCTCACTCATGACAACAGAACATGATTCACATTCAGCATCATCAAATTTAGACTTAAGCATGGCATATTCAGTAGAAATAGTTTCTAGCCTAAGTCTAAGATCTTTTCTTTCTCTAGCGGCTTGCACAAGTAATCTATCCTGACCTAGCACAACTTCATTCAGCTCATCTAATTTAATTAGAAGCTGGTCAGATGATAGGTTTACCTCAGATGAGTCAAGCTCATCGCCGCTGTGATCGTTGTCGGCCATGAAGCAAAGGCCGGTGAAGTCACGTCCCTTCTTGTCCTTCTTGTCCTCCTTCCTTGGGGACTCCTCCTCAGAGCTCGACTCCTCAGTTGAGGATGTGTCGATGTCGCTGAGAGCAGCAACAAAGGCTCTGGAAGCGGCCTTGGCTACTTTCTTAGCCATCTTGCCGCGCTTGCCCTTCACAAAGGGCTTCCTCTCCTTTTTGTGGAATTTGGGGCGGTCACTCTCTTCTCTCTTCTTGACCTTGGGGCAATTGGCCTTAATGTGAGAGGTGTCGCCACATTCATAGCAGCCACTAAAACCACTTCTCCTCTGATCCCGTCTCTCATGATGAAAGCGGGTGAACCTCCGGGCAATGAGAGCAAGCTCGTCATCAGCTAGAGTATCCACCTGCTCCTTGTGACGGAGACCAGGGAGGACAAAGCAAAACCATCTGCAAGAACACAAGTGCCTGATGTGCTTGGTTCTGCAGTGGTGCCACGGCTTGTCCTAGAAACCAATGCCAATGGCTGTGGCAAAGAGCTTCTGTGCACAACAAGAGATGCCTTAGCAATCTCTGTGGACTTCAGCTTGCTAAAGAGCTCATCACAGGTCAAAGTATCATAACCTGTGGACTCCTCAATGCTGGATATCTTTACTTCCCATATGCTACGGTCAAGAGCATAGAGAAGCTTGATAGCCCTATCATGATCACTGTAAGCAAGCGTCCCGTTGGATCGCAAGTTACTCACTATAGCATCAAAGCGCGAAAACATGACATCTATAGATTCACCAGGTGCCTGCACAAACAGCTGATACTGTTGGTTGTAGGTGCTTTGACGCCTGGCCTTAATCTGAGTAGAGCCCTCATGAAAAATAGTGAGCGTTGTCCAAATTTCCCTAGCAGTCCTAAGGTGCTGCACCCTATCGAACTCACTCCGGCTCAAACCGATGAACAGTATATTTCTTGCCTTGGAATTGGCATTATACTGATCCTTCTCTGTTTGAGAGGTGCGAGTCTCAGGGATGGAGTATTGTGATTCCACAATCTCCCAAATTGCATTTCCTTGGCTTAACAAGTAAGCCTCCATGCGCACCTTCCAGTATGCGAAGTCTGTCCCATCGAACAGAGGAATTTTACTGCCTCTATCCATGTCGCCAACAGATCACAAAACCGGTTAAGGTCAACTGGTGATCTTAACCTGCTCTGATACCAATTGTTGGACCGGAAACGGCGACCAGAGGGGGGTGAATGGGAGCTTTTAAAATTTCGGGCTAAAAATTTAGCCTTCGGTTCTGTTCTGTCTTCTGCGGAACAGGCTTCGAACACTACCTTCGAAGGTCTGGTTCGGAGGTACTTCGACAGCTCCGAACACAGGCTTTGCAGGAGCAAAAGTTCGAAGCCAAGAAGACTTCTCTCCACGAACAACCCTCGAAAATCTACTCTGCTAAGTCAGTGCAGGCTCCGCACGCGAGGTGCTACGACCAGGCTTCGCACTTCACCCTTCGCAAGAGTGGACAACCCTCTGAGGACTTCGACCAAGTACTTAGCGACAGCAACTGGTGCTGGGCTTCGTACGCGAAGGTCTACACGCACACAAAACGAACTACGCTAAGGGCTTCGACACAGGAAACAAAACGGGATACAACCAGGGCTTCGCTAGTAAGCAGCAAGGTCTTGCCTCGTGTTACACAGAGCGACAGCACACTGAAAAACACACTTCGCGAGAAAAACACCCTTCGCCAAGACAGGCTTCGGTGAACTAAAACTAGCGAGGTATGTAAAGCGAGCTCAAGCAAAAGCACAAAGACGCAGGGCTTCGCCGCTTGAACAAGGAACACAAAATATATTGAACTCTGGATGAAAACCAGCGAGGTATGTGTACAGGAGCTCAATAGTAAATGCTCAAAGTGTTAAATGTTACCTACCGAGCCCCCATATTTATAGCCCACGGCTTCATCCTAAGGAAGTGACTACATTACCCCTAGGGTTTACAACAGATTTGTCTCTACAGAACTAAGGGGTACAAAAGGTAGTCCACCTTTATTTTGGAGGCTTCTCTGTCAGCTGCAGAGGGGACAGTGTCAGCCTTTTCAGAACAGACAGTGTCAGCCTTTACAGTGTTGACTTCTGGAACCTCCCTTCGCACCGGAGGGTGCGGTACCTTCGGCGAGAAGCCTGCAGCCTGTTGGCCTTCGCTCCGCCGAAGAAGTCCTTCGATACAGTGACGGTTTTAAGCCGAAGCCGTCAAAGCCCTTGGGCCTTCGCACCACCACCTTCGGAGTGGACCTCCACGGCTTCGCAGCTACTCCGAGCTCAACCACCGTCCGTCCGTGTACCGAAGCCATGCATGGCCGAAGCACCACAAGTCAACCTTACTCCGGAGCTAGCCTCGCTCCGAAGTCCTTCACACTCCGAAGCCCCACCTTCGGAGTACCACCCTTCGAAATCCCTCCTTCGTCCAAGGCCTCCGCATGAAGCATTCCATGAGCACTTCGTCGCAGTGTCTCACTCCGAGCACACTCCTCGACGAGCCTCTCCCGGACCATGCCTTCGATGCGCCTCGACTTCTGAGACCTTCGTCGGGTAACCTTCGAGTGTCTCCCTCCGGAGCACACTTCGAACACCTTGCCTCCGCAGAGGACTTGATCCACCAACTCCGAAGTCACTCCATTCGGAGTACCTTCGAAGTGCCTCATGTCCGAGGACTTTGTCTCGGAGCACCTTCAGCCGGAGCCACGCTCCGCACTCTCTGCCTTCACCTGGCACGCCTCGACCCGAGGACCGACCCGGACCACCTTCGCAGCCACCGTGACGGAGCTCCCCGCTCCCCTGGCATCAAGCCTCCCGCTTGACCCAGGTTCACCCGGCTCGAACCCTGTCCGTCGCCTCCGAAGTCCCTGCGCACCACCGACAAGCAAACAAGTGTATCCAGTACTCCGGAGACCTCTCCGGGTTAACAACCTCCGGTACACACTCCGGTGTACCACCCAAAGTACCGAAGCCTTCGGTACGAACCCAGTCATCGCGTACTGCCGGACCCCTCCGACAGGCACACTCCGCTGCGCGGCTGCAGCAAGTAAAACACCGAACACACTTCGGTGAAACACCTCCGAACACCCTTCGGAGGTACCACCTCCGAAGCCCCTTCGGAGGTACCCTTCGAACAGAGGGTAAAATCCAGTCAATCACTCATCACAAAACACCGAAACCAACCCTTGGTTTCTCAGACCTCTATTGTGATAATAGTGGTGCCATTGCGCAAGCCAAGAGCCTAGATCGCAGTAGAAATCCAAACATATACTTCATCGATATCACCTGATCAACGAGATCATTGAGAGAGGTGATGTGAAGATTTGCAAGGTGCACACGGATTAGAACATGGCAGGTCCATTGACGAAGCCTCTTCCACAGCCCAAACATGAGGCGCATATGAGCTCCATGGGTATTATATACTTGGGTGAGTGAGTCATGTGTTTATGGAAGATGCTAGTAGAGTCTATGCTAATGTATGAGGATAATTGTTATCTTGTTCCTTAAATAAATATCGTTTGCATTTAATTAATGAGTATGACTTGTTCTGTGGACTATTTGCTTTATGACGATGTTGTTCAAAAGGGTCCCTAATCTTGTCATCATGTGGGACAATGCTGACACATGGATTAGCACATCCGACTGATTGATTATTGTGTTGCACAAATCATGGACATACAGATGTCAAATTAGTGATGTGAACACATGTTAGTGAACCTGGTGTTGGATATACCCTCTTGAGATACTACTGAGATTGTTATGCACCAATAGTTGTCATCTCCAATTGTGTACCTGCAGAGTCCTTGGACCTAAGATCATCATTTGATTCTAGAATGCGTAGTGACACACTTAGATGCTTCCTAACGCTATTCCGTAACACGGTAGTAATAAGGGTTGTTTTTAGGTGTGTTGTGAAACATGTCTTGGGATGTGAGCGGTCAAGATGGAATTTATCCCTCCTAATAAGGGGAGAGTCGTTTCTAGGCCCCTCGAGGTATTGGATTGGAAAAGTGCATGGCCATGCCACTATGACTAAGGAGTTAGTCATGATTTGAAGCCGATACTTGATCGAGTGAACATGTCAAGTTAACCAACAAGTGTGACATGTATCTCGCCTTGGACTTGACTGATGGCGCGTGGTGAAAGGACTAGTGCATGCGTATATCAAGGTTCATGAAAATTTGATTTTGTACGCTTTTGGGGTCAATATGTGCTGCTAGGTACCGCTATTGATCAGTGAGTCTGAAACAGTTTCTAGTGAACAGCCGTTAGTGTATGAACCTATCGGGTCACACACTTTAGGGGATGGATTAAAACATGCAAATAATTGGTTCTTGTGCAAGTGGGAGATTGAAGGATATGCCTAAGAAAATTAAGTGGATCGGAAGTTCCGGTTAATTTCTGGTCACGATACAGAGAGCAATTGTTACTTCGGAAGTTCCGATATGCTATCGGAAGTTCCGACGAGCTAGAAGTTCCGATTTGGAATCGGAGGAATTTTGTACTGATTGGAAGTTCCGATATGGTATCAGAAGTTCTCAGTTGGGCGATAACAGATTGGATCTATTACGTGTCGTAGTGTGTCAAGAAACCTAAAATACCCTGTCGGAAGTTCTGATACAGGATCGGAAGTTCCGACGTGGGCAAACAGAATGGATTTATTACGGTTTCGGGATAAGCACGACCCAGGGGCCCTCAGCCCTGTATAAGGAGAGGATGAAGACGTCTTAGGTTCAACAATAACCCTAGATTAGACCTAGCTCACCAAGAGTTCTCTCCTCCCCTTCTTGATCTCAATCGTTGAGGTCAAAGATCCCCATCTCTCACGTGCGGTGCTAGCACACTGCCGTGGGAGGTATTCCATCCCTACATGTTTGGACTCCATGGAGGCGTTGCTCCAATAGCGATGCTTGTGAACGTCTACATGCGAACAACTACATCGTCTTCATCGATCAGATCGACGAAGGACGGCAAGGACGAAGCGAGGAGAGGCTAGACGCGCTACTCCAACATCTTCTTGCGTTGCACCTAGTGCGTCAAGTGCTAGAAGGTAATGATCTATGATCTCACACACGCATGAGCCTAGGGACATAGGGCGGAAATTTTAAATTTGCCGGCTAGCGTAGCTCCCCTATCACCCAACAAAACATGCCAAGTACTACTACATCGGCGACGGATATGTCTACTACGTCTACGTCAATGGGACCCTCAACACCGATGGACCCGGTGGGGAGCACGGAGATCGACGATAGCAACATCATCCTCCCAACCCTCGATGACCTCTCCGAGGAAGATAGGAAAGGGATCGAGGCCAAGACGAAGGAGCTGCACGCTCTCCTGCTTGGGCGCTTCACCAAGACCCACGGGGGCTTCGTCAAGCGTGACATTGACATCCCCGATCTCTCCGAGAGCAAGGTAACACCGTCATCCCCTCGACTATCCTACCGAGACATCGAGCAAAAGATATCCACCATAGTAGACCAAGCGGTTAGCGCCACTTTTGCAAATCGTCTAGAGGCCAGCGGTTGACTCTAAAATGAAGGCGATGTTTAGGAGATTCGACTTTTCCGAGGTCGCTTCTCCAACTCCGATTGCTAGCGTACCCCTTATCCATCACATACATAGTAGAACCGACGGGAGTATTGAGAAAGCCATCGCGTCTCCGGCCTCATCATCCATGTATGAAACCGCGTATGGGCCTATCAGTCAGACCGACCCTTGGGCTGGTCATACCGGCATATGCCAGCCTCAGCAGTCGACAATAGTCGGTTAGATCAGCCATCAGGCCGGTCCGACAGTCTATTACACCCTCGGTTAGACCGGCCCTATGGCCGGTCAGACCGCCCCTACTACCTATTATACACTGCCTCCACTCGCGCCTACGCTACCCCTTCCCGCGCTGCCTACACCTCCTGCTCCCATGAACCCATATAGGCCCGAGCACATCCCTTATCACGAACCGACACGAGAGGAGGAGCCTCACGACTAACACGCTGATATACCACCACGTGTCACGCCCCCGCATGAGAGATGCGTGCAGGCAAGAGGCGTAGATGACATCGAAGAGCGAATTTGCGTGCTATTTAGAGAGTGTACCCTGACCACTTCCACACTATCTCATACCCGTGCGGCTTTAGGGTTTCCGAGTTCACAAAATTTGACGGCGAAGGTAGTAAGACCACCCTAGAGCACATAGGATAATTCCTAGCATGGTGTGACCAAGCTAGTGGGTCAGGTGCGTTGAAGCTTAGATTATTTTCCCTATCGCTTTCCAGCACCGCTTTCACTTGGTTTTTAGCGTTACCATCGAACTCCGTTCAAACTTGGGCCAAGTTAGAGCAGAAGTTCCTCGACTACTTTTATATTGGGGAAACTGACCTTAGGCTCTCACACTTGACATCGGTTAAGCAGAAGGCTAACGAGAGTGTCTCTGAGTACATTAGGCACTTTAGGGACACTAGAAATCGATGTTTTAGCCTGAATATTTCTGATAGGGACTTGACCAACCTAGATTTTAACAGTTTACACTCCGAACTTAAGGAGAAGCTAGATGAACAGGATTTCTTCGAAGTTAGTCAAGTCCTACAGAAGGCTCTGATTCAGGAAAGCCGAGACAAAAGTAGTAAATTCACTAAGACATTTAACAAACCTAAGGCCAAGGTGCACGTCATGGAGCACTCCGATGAGGAATCATCAGAGAGCAAGGATGACTTAGCTGACATGTACACCACAGAGTGGACTTGGTCTAGCAAGACCAAACCTGTTACTTGCTCTAAGTTACGGCCGTCTCCCACTAAGAGTTGGCCCAATGAAGTAAAATATGCATTTGATGTGACCAAGTGCGACAAAATATTTGATTTTTTGCTGAAGAACAAACTCATCAGGTTACCAAAGGGTCATGCCATTCCAACTGCCGACGACTTGAAGAAACGCGCTTACTATAAGTGGCATGATTCACATTCTCATTCTACTAATGATTGCAATGTTTTTCATCGACAAGTTCAATCGGCCGTAGAAGAAGGACGATTGAAGTTGGATACCAACCCCAAGACGAAGCTTGTCCAGGACCCCTTCCCCGTGAACATCATCAATCTCGATGGGAAGAAGGTGCTGATTTGGCCCGAGTAGGCTGTTGAGGAATAGGGGATCTACGCTAGCCGACAAATTCAAAATTTACGCCCTAAGCCCAAGACTCATGCGCATGCGAGATCATGTATCGATACCTTCTAGCACGAGACACGCTAGTTGCAGTGGAAGAAGATGTCGCACTAGCGCATCAAGCCTATCCTCGCTTCGTCCTTGTCGTCCTTCGTCGATCCGATCGATGAAGACAACGTAGTCGTTCGCATGTAGATGTCCACGAACATCGATGTTAGAGCAACACCTCCACGGAGTCCACACGTACAGGGATGGAGATCCTCCCACGGTAGTGTGCTAGCACCGCACGTGAGAGACGAGGATCCTTGATCAAGAAAGGAAGTAGAGGAGTCTTTGGTGGCTAGGTCTAATCTAGTCTTATTCCTTGGTTCCAAGACATCCTCTTCCTCTCCTTTTATAGAGCTGAGAGTCCCTGGTCAGTGCCTATTTCGAAACCCTCAAAACCATAACAGATTCAATCTGTTTGCCCATGTCAAAACTTCCAATCCTGGATCGGAACCTCCGACATGGTATTTTAGGTCTCCTGATACAGTACGACACGCAACATATCCAATCTGTTATCGCCCACCTCAGAACATCCGATCAGTACAAAATTCCTAGATTCCGAATCAGAAGCTCGTTGGAACTTCCGATACCATATCGGAACTTCCGAAGCAACATTTGCTCTCTGTATTGAGACCAAATAATAATCGAAACTTCCTGATACTACCTATCGGAACTTTTGTTCCACAGAATTTTCTTGGGCATATCCTTCACAGGCCAGGTCGGCTAATGGGAAGGAGGTCGTGATTGGAGAGCCCTGCACACACATTCGTGCCGAAGAACCCCAAGGTAGGAGTGTGGAAAGTGAACACCAATGTGTCGTCTTCGGTTGTGGCTCACAAGAAGCCGAAGGTGACATACGAGATGCTGCTACAGAAACACAAGAGGAAGGCCGAGAAGGTAAACACTCGGCCAGGACCACCAAGAATGCCGAACCCTCTACGAAGAGATGATCTCGGCCCGCGATGGGCGAAACCACTAGAGCCACCTTTTCCTCCATCGTCCGTATCACCTGGCGATGGTACAGTAGCCTCTGTGTTACTTTCTGCCTATCGAGTACCCTGCCACCTACTATATTGCTCCTGTTGGCGCAAAAGATTACGCTAACAGGTTTCTGTAGAATAGAAACTAACAAACGAAGTGTTTGCGAAGTGAACTGTTCTAAGCCTCCGAAAGGATAACAACTTAGAATAGTTCGAATGTATGTATTGAATAACTTGTATTCGATCCCTATTACAAGGTGAAATGGGGGTATTTATAGGCCCAAATATTAAGGAAAAGACCTATTTACCCCTCTATTACAACCGACATAGTGGAAACTATTCGGTACCCTTAATAGGGCTAAAATGGTAAAAGACTAATCTAATAAGAAAAAAGATAAGTCTTCCATCTTAGCTGTCAATAAAGATCTCAAAGAGCCATAGTTCGAAGATATACTCCGAACCAATGCCTATCTTCGTACTTCGAACTTGGCTTAGGACATCTTCGAAGATGGACGTCTGGAAACCTTCAAATTCATTATCTGCCTTTGTGCTGTTACGGTAATAACCCTGAGGATAGGATATTTTCCCCCAACAGTAGGCCCTCGAATACGCTTCTCCATTATCCTGTAATGTTAGGAGAGCAGTATACGGAAGAAAAAATAACCAGGCGTAGGGGTTATTAGATTTTAATTTATCTCCGAAACATACGTAAATATAAAACTCTGAATCGGTCTTAAGACAATTACTTTCGAACTATCTTAGAACTGACTCAGGAAGTTTGAAGGTCTTTTAGACTTAGAAGAAATAGCCGTTAGCTTCCTTCTTCTAACGGAAACTGCAGAAGTGCGTTAATTTCGGAGGAAAGTAACGGCAGGAATGTGAAACGTCGTAGACTAACGGTAAAAATGTAAAGTCTAGGCTATAAATAGAGGGCCTAGAACTTTCCTGATTACCTTTCCGCTACTCTCTTGCAAGCAAGCACCCTTTGAGCCCTAGCCTCCATTTTCCTCCAAAGCAACCTAGTAGCTCCAATGGCGAAAACCAAGAGTTCTGGAGCCCCCTCGGCCTTGGCTCGGCAGTAGGCAGCTGCAGCAGCGGCGGCTGCGGCGTTGGCGACGGCGCCTCCAACACCCGCAACGGCATCCATGGCGGCAGGAGGGGGAAATCCCCAAAATGTTGGTGACCAAGGTTTCTGCCCGCCATCAACGAAGTACTTGGATCAATCTTTTCAACTGGGACCTTCTACCTGCAAGAAGAAACACTGGCGCTCGCAGTAGAAGGGAAGATTAGTACCGGAGTTATGATCCGCAAACCAGGAAAGGAACTCATCCCGTCGCCAAGGCCCGGAGAAGTGGTCGTCTTCGAAGCCTTCTTCGAAGCCGGCTTAGGCCTTCCAGCAGTGGACTTCTTGGCCGAGGTACTTGATTTGTTCCACGTCACCCTTCCTCAACATTCTCCGAACGCAGTAGCTCGCTTAGCTATCTTCGAATGGGCGTTGAGAGCCGAAGGCTGTGAGGGGAGGGCAGAGATCTTCGCTGCGCTACACAGAGCTTCATGCCAGCCAAAAACCTTCGTAGGCCCCGGAGGTGAAAAAGTGGTAATATCCTTCGGAAGTATTAACTTTAGGCTTCGGGATGAATACGCCCTTCAATTTCCCGCCAAGGCCATCAATGCAAGATGGTATACCGACTGGGTCATGAGATGTTTTTATGCCGAAGTTGGGGCGAGCAATCCTCTGGCCGGACCTCTGAAAGAAATCCAATTCTGAAAGGAAGCCTTAGTGCATCCAGACCAAGGTCAGCTCGAAGCTCGCCTCAGCCTACTTCAGAAGATCAGTCGAAGGTTGAGCATGCGAGACTTAGCCGAAGAATTCCTCGGATTACAAATCTCTCCGCTGATGGCCAACTGGCCTATCATCTTCGAAGAGGATTTGGAAGGCGGTCTCCGAAAAATCACTTCAACTTCGAGCCCTGCAGGTAACTTCGAAGACAACATGTATTATGCATATTCATTCAAAGAAATAACTAACTTAATTCATTTTTTAGCTTCTTCAGCCCCTATTACTTCGGAGCAAATCGTAAGGGCTTCGGAGAAGATTTTGGGCGCTCCAACTCCGACCAAAAAGAATGGAGAATCAAGTTGGTCGGGAGTTGGGAGAGATTTAACAGGGTGTGGGGAATGTTGGAAATCGTTCCACCCCCTTTGATGGATTGGGTACCTTCGGAGAAAGGGCCCCAAAAGAGGAAAGTCGAAGCTGGGACTTCGAGCTCCGCCAAGACTCCGGTCAAGAAGGTGGCTCAGAAACCGAAGAATCCCGCGCCTTCGAGCTCAAGGGCTTCAGTCTCTGACTCCCAAGAGGACGAAGGGAGGTTGCTTGTGCGTCTAATAGACGAAGATACATCTCAAAGGACTGCCCAAGCCGAAGTACCTGCGAACGTGCCGGAGTCTCGAGATAACCTTGAGCAACCAAGGACTTCGGCAGTTCAAGAAGATATATCTCAGGACGAAGTTCCTGTGAATGAAAGTGGGGTCGAAGTTACTATGGCTTCGATTCCTGAAGAGGCAACAAGGATTGCTCAGGAAAATGCTCCTGCAGTCGAAGATTTAACGGCTGATTCGGACGAGGATCTCGCTTTTGATCCGCCGAACAGTCCCATGATTACCCCTCGCCAAAATGTCGAAGGTAGACTTCGAATAATTCTTTTATGTTTAGATTGTGTATTTATACGATGTATAACACCTTTATTTTTACAGAGTCCACTCCGGTGGAAGAGGTCCGCCAGGAAGAAATAATCCTTGGGCATTCGACGACTTCGGAGCCAACCCAAAGAACCACTCAAATGGACCTGAAAGAGGCAAAAGAAATATAGAACCCCTCCTGCTGCGAGTTCCGGATCAACTCCGTCTGATTCAACAGACGAGAGTCAATCTTCCGAGGAGGGCCAGTCTCCAGGGGCTCCGAAGACTACAAGTCAACACTCCGGCCCTTCGCTGAACGAAGATGACCAACAGGCGATAAGTATGCTCCCCCTGCTAGCTCCTTTCTTAGGGCAAACAACCGGTCTTCGGACTTTGCTCGAACCTTTGGATCGAACTAGCCGCGACATAGGGGAGACCAACTTAGTGGCCATTCTAAGTAAAGCGGACAGGTCGGAGCTCAACGCTGCTATAGAACGTGCAGCTTATCAGGTACGAAGTATCTACGAAATAACATAGAATTCGTCTACAAATAAATATTTACCTTGGTTTTTCTTTTTGCAGCAAACAGTCTTGGCCCGAGCTGCGAATATATCAAACGATGAAGAAATCGCTCGTCTTCGGGAGGAAAATAACATCCTTCAACGGAATCTTTCTATCTCTGAAAGCCGAGTGGTTCAGATGGACAATATAGTGTCAACGGAGCACAGGGCCAGACAAGGTTTGGAGGCTGCGAATAAAGAGCTCGAAGAAGAAAGAATTGTGCTTCGAGCAGAAATTGAAAAATTGTGAGCGGAGCATGCTACTGCAGGGACCGAGCTTGTCAGACTCCAAGAGGAAGCTAGCCAGCTTTTGAACCAAAAGAATATCTTGACCACTGAAACGGCTAGACTTTGTGGGGTTCTTGGAGAAGTAACTTCGATGAAGGACGCTCTGAACGAAGATAAGCTGAAGTCCGAGAAGGTAGCTGTGGAAGTTATGAATCAGCTGCTAGGTGTCTTGGAGTACTTCGGTACTACTGGGACACTTCCTTCTGATGATAACATTTCTCTTCTGCGCCGGTTGAAAAGGATTCAAGGAGTGGCGAAGCAGATGAAGACAGCAGGCATTCGATACGGAGAACTCTCCGGACAAGTGGCTGCTGTTGGCCTACTTCGCTACTACGAAGATCTGGGCCGATCGATAACTCCGAGCGCAGGAGAGGGCCCAATTACCTTCGACGACGAGCCACTTCTGACTCCTTCCGAAGGTGTGGCTGCTGCCTGGCGAGCCTTCCAAACTTCATAGAGAGCCGAAGGTCGCTCTGCGATCAAGGCTTGGATCGACGAAGGTCAACGCCAGAAGCAAGTTCGGACCCAAGCTTCAAGCAGTCAGCCTCCTCCGAACCCGCAGGTTTAGAAATACCTTAGGATTTTTAGCTATGTAAGCTTTATGCTTATGAACATTTATCAATGAAAATTTGTTTATCATATTTTTAGGCTTTGCCTCATACGGAAGATATCGAAGTGTTAGACCTTAACGACGAACTTCGCTCATTATGGACCACCTTCGATCTTCTAAAAGCTTATAAGCGTTCTCGATTTTTAGTTCCTCGAGATAGCTCTGGTATAATCGCGCCCGAAGTAATCAAAGATATACTATCTTATATTAAAGAGGAAGAAAAAGAGGTTAACTTGAACACTTCGTCTTCTAAAGACGTTATATGGTCTGAAGACGAAGATGAAGTTCGAAGTAGAAAACCTGAAGAACTTGGAAGCTGGGAAAGGAGCCCCGAACGACTTCGAACTTGGGCCGAGCTTCAACAAGAACAGAAGGACTTTAGAGCTTCGAAGGGAGGCAAAAGAGTTAAACGTAAAGTTGTTAGAACTCCCAGCACTGGAACTAGTCGTTCCAACCCTAGCTCTAGAGATCGAAGAGGTCTTCGATTCCTTCTTGGTATAGATACCGATTTTTCATGATGTAATCTGTAAACATATTTGTTCGAATAATGAATACCGATTTAAAATTGTCTCCATATTTACTAGCCCCTCTTTGGGGATAAGCAACTTCGAACTGTATTTAAAGATAGGTTATGCGCAAAGAAAAACTTCGGAGTACAATTTTTTGGGGTTCGGAGCCCCTCTGCAATTTAAAGATCTTTTAAAATCTTATAAAATGTCTTCGACTATTTGTAGTCTGAAGAATGGCAACTCAGTACCCTTGTTTTTTGAAAGAAATCACTTGAGATAACTTTCAGGACACCTTAGTGTCTTAGATAATTTGTCACTTTGGACTATGTTAACAGATATTCGAAGCTCATGGCTCAAATTCTGTTTTGCTTTGGCCACCTTCGGCTCTTTTTTGCGAATTCTATCGAACCAATGGTTCGGAGTTTGCAATGGTCTCTTTGGACTCTTTTTACGGAAGTCTACCAGCCAATGGCTTGGACTCCGTATATTTTGGCCACCTTCGGCTCTTTTTGCGGAAGTCTACCAGCCAATGGCTTGGACTTCGCATGTTTTGGCCACCTTCGGCTCTTTTTACGGAAGTCTACCAGCCAATGGCTTGGACTCCGCATGATGTGGTTTTGGGCTCTTTTACGGATGCCTACAAGCCGGTGGCTTGGACTCCGGATTATGTCAGCCCCCACGTCGGAAGCTTCGAACCAATGATTCGAAGTCAGAAAATATGATTCAGCTTCATGACACTTCCCTCTCGGTCAACCCCGCGGTTCCAGTGCGTCCACTTGGAAGCTGGAAGTCTATGAGGGGAAGACATTATCTGGACCATATGCTTTATTAATTCAGAAGATGATTACAAGTGACTTACAAGGAGCTCTTATACGAAGTATCGCTTTAGGTGCTCTGCATGCCTAAGTATGTGCTAACTCTTCACCTTCTAAATTAGCTAATTTAAAAGAGTCAGGGCGTCTTGAACGAACAATTAGGTATGGACCTTCCCATTTGTTTCCTAACTTCCCTGGCGCTATAATGCTTCGTAGAACAAGATGACCCGGTCTTAGTTCATTGAGTTTAACCTTCGGGTCAAACCAAGCCTTCGTCTGCTGATGATACTTTGATAAATTTGCCACAGCTCGAAGTCTTGTTTCTTCTGATAAATCTAGCGAAGCCTGTCTTTCTTCTTCAATCTCCGGTTCAGTGCTGTGAAGCGATCCTCCTTTGAGCTCCGTTGGAGTCATAGCTTCATCTCCGAATAGTAGTCTGAATGGAGTAAAACCTGTAGACCTTGTTTGTGTAGTCCGAATGGACCACAAAATCTTCGGAAGCTCTTCGGTCCATAGTCCTTTTGCTAGTCCTACTATCCTTCGATTTAGCCCTGACAAAATATTTCCATTGGCTCTTTCTACGGCGCCATTAGACTGAGGATGCCTCACTGCAGCAAAACATAGCTGAATGCCTAGATCTTCGCAAAACTTCCTGAAAGGTTCTGCATCGAACTGTGTTCCATTATCAACTGTGAGTTGTCTAGGCACTCCGAACTGGCAAATGATATTCTTCCAAAAGAATTTCTGTATATTGTTCGAAGTGATAGCTGTTAAGGGCTCTGCTTCTACCCACTTAGAAAAATACTCAATAGCTACCACTGCGAACTTCAAATTTCCCTTGGCTACTGGAAAGGGACCAATTAAATCCATACCCCATCTGGCCATAGGCCATACTAGAGCAATGACTTGAAGGGCTGTTGGTGGGCGATGACTTCGTCGACCCATCCACTGACATCCTTGACAAGTGCGGACTAAGCTCTCCGCATCAGCTGTTATTGTAGGCCAATAAAGCCCCTGGCGAAGTGTTTTTCCTGCCAAAGCTCGGAGGCTAAATGGCTACCGCAAAGGCCTTCATGAATTTCTCGAAGAATTTCTTGACCTTCGACTTGAGATATACATCGGAGTAGAGAGGAACATACTCCAGGCCTTATATAAAATACCGTTGATTATTTGATAATTTCTAGCCCTAAGCTTCAATCTTGACAAATGTGGCTCTTCGGGCAAATTTGTTCCTCCCTGTAAAAGTTCCATGATTGAATTTTTCCAATCTACACTAGGAATGCAAAAAATCTCTGCAGAGGGAATTTGTGGCACCGAAGGTGTACTGAGCTCCTCATAGAAAGCTTCTTCTGGTACATCCACAGCTCCGGCTGCAGCTTTTGCTAAGATGTCCGCTTGCACATTTTCTGCTCTTGTATACTCCGAATGGAAATACCCTTGAAGTGTGCTTCGATCTTACTGATTTCTTCTAAGTACTTTGCAAGCTGTGGATGCCGAACCTGGAAATTTTATCTACGTGCCCTACTACTATCTGAGAATCTGTCTTTATAATAATTCTTGTAGCCCCTAGAGCACGTGCTTTTCGGAGTCCCAATAAAATCCTTCATACTCCGCTATATTATTGGTAGACTTAAAGTTGAGTCTTGCGGAGTACATTGCCCTTTGCCCTGAAGGCGAAATTAATACTGCTCCAATGCCTGCTCCGGATGCTTGGAAAGCCCCATGGGAATAAACAGTCCAAACTCCGTCACTTGACTTCTCCGGAACCAAATTTGCAGGTGGAGTCCATTCTGCTACAAAATCCGCTAAAACTTGCGATTTGATTGCTGTCCTTGCCAGAAAAGATATGCCGAAGGGTGCTAGCTCAACTGCCCAGTTCCCAATTCTTCTAGTGGAATCCTTACTTCGAAGCATATCTCCCAAAGGATACGAAGTTGGTACAATTACATTGTGTGCCAAAAAATAATGTCTTAATTTCCTTGAAGCCATTATCAGAGCATAAACGAACTTCTCGAGTTCGGAGTATCTTGTCTTCGCTCCTGATAATGCTTCGGATACAAAATAAACAGGATTTTGGACCAACTTCCCATTGAAATCCACTTCTCTGACAAGGACTGCACTGACAGCAGAACCTGTAGCTGCAAGGTAAAGGAGTAGGGTTTCGTCCGCGGTAGGCACCGTGAGTGTAGCAAGATTACTGAGATACTCTTTAATATCTTCGAAGCTTTTCTGACACTCCGGTGTCCATGCAAAATCTTCGGACCCTTTCAATGCTTTAAATATAGGCAAGCTTCTCTCCGCAGACCTTGATAAAAACCTGCTAAGTGCTGCCAGACGCCCAGTCAGCTTTTGCACTTGCTTTAAATTTTCTGGAGGAGCCATCTTTTGTAGCGCATTTATTTGAGTAGGGCTAGCTTCAATCCCCCTGCTTGAAACTAAATACCCTAACAACTTTCCAGCCTTAGCTCCGAAGATACATTTTTCGGGGTTAAGACGGATCCCACATGCCTGAAGGCTATTGAATGTTTCTGCTAAGTCTAGGCTATGTTGGTGCTTTAAAGCACTCTTTATTACAATATCATCCATATAGGCCTCCACATTGCGACCTAATTGATGACCTAGAGCCTTAGCAACTAACCTCAAAAATGTAGCCCCGGCATTTCTTAAGCCAAAAGGCATTCTTACATAGCAAAAGACTCCCGAAGGAGTTACGAAGCTTGTCTTGATCTCATCTTCGCGCTTCAACCATATTTGATGATAACCAGAATACGCGTCAAGGAAGCTTAATAACTCCGAACCTGCGGTGGAGTCGACCAATTGATCAATTCGGGGCATGGGGTAGGGGTCACGAGGGCATGCTTTATTCAAGGATGTGAAATCAATGCACATGCGCCACTTTCCGGAAGATTTCTTTTTGACGAAGACTGGGTTGGCTAACCATTCTGTGTGAGCCACTTCTCTAATAATCCCAGCCTTCAACAGTTTTTCAACTTCATCTTTTGCCAGAAAAGCTCTTTCTGCAGACATTTTTCGGAGTCCTTGCCGAACAGGCCGGGCCTTCGGGTTTACAAGCAAACTATGTTCAATGATATCCCGATCGACTCCGGTGATATCTTCGTCAGACCAAGCGAAGACATCTAAATTTTCTTCCACCACCTTTTCCAAGGAGGTTGCAACTTCTGGAGGTAAATCTTTAGCAAATTGAAATGTATATTCTTTACCATCTTTCACAACGATCTTCGTTGCAATCTCTCCTTCAGGACTCGGTCTCGGGAAGGATTTCTTTGAAGCTTCGGAAGGGGCTGAAAAATTTTCTTGATTATCTTGCACATTGTTTACTTGTCTTGGATCAAGAGGGGGGCCATGACCATATTCCGCTCTCCGGGCGATAGCTTGATCTCCGAAGACAGTAAGGACTCCTGCTTGTGTGGGCATCTTCATGCACAAATAATTGTGATGCGCCACAGCTCTGAACTGGTTTAGCATGCCTCTTCCGAAGATGACGTTGTAAGCATACGGGGCATCTACAACATCGAAGATTACTTCCTCAGTTCGGGCCAACAAACCTTCTTCGAAGGTAACTTCCAGGCCTATTTGGCCGAGTGCATCAAGCGGAGGTCCTGCGAAGCCTTGCATAGGACGAGCCGCTGGAAGGAGATGCTTTCTGGAGATGCACAATTGATCGAAGGCTTGAACAAAAATGATGTCTGCCGAACTACCTCCGTCAATCAATACTCTTCGAACTTCAGTGCCCGCAATATCAGCAGTGATAACAAGTGGGTCTGCATGCGGGAACTTAATGCCAGCTGCATCCTCCGCAGAAAAAGATATCGGTACATGAGACCACTCCGGCATAGCAGCTGTAGACGACGAAGTCCCAATATGGCCTACTTCTTTGACGTAATCTCTTCGCTGTCTTTTTGACATACTTCTGAGGGTACCTCCTCCGGAGATGGGGATGACTACTCTTTTCCCTCGGTCTTCCCCTTCCTCTTGCTTCGGCGGTGGCATAACATTGGCCACTGGAGGATGTCTTGCGGCTTCGAAGTTTTCTATCCGCGCCACAGCCTGGACCGGCTCCGGACGCGCTGCAGCTGGGACTCGGTCGGTAGTACCTCGACCCGAAGTTCTTTCTAAATATTCTCCTCTCAGAGTGAGTATAGCCTTGCAAGTATCAGTTGCATGGCTTCGATTTTCACCATGAATGCAGCAGAAAAGGGTCTGGCCTTTGCCAGCCGTTTTCCCTGGCGGCCTCCAGCCGCTGACCTTGTTCCCCGAAGGCTGTGGAGCTCTCTGTGTAAACTTCTGCGGGGGTGCAATGTTCAAGACTTCAGAACGAGGGTGCTTTTGCCCCCTTCTCCGATCATGTTGAACTTCGAAGACTGGTTGTTGCGGCTGTGCCGAAGTTTTTACTTCTACTTTAACTTCTTGCAATATGGATGAAGTAGCTGCAGTTCTTCGAAGCCAACCCTCTTCCGACCTTGCATACTCCTCGAAGTATGACATCAGCTGAGAAACCGAGGATATGCTTTTCTGATGAAGCTTATCCAGGAGGTCTTGATGAGTGACACCTTCCCGAGCTGCATCAACTACCGAAGATGCAGACAACCCACGGATCTACGACTTCGTATGAGCGAAGCGCTTGAAATATTGCCTCAATGTCTCTCTAGGGAGCTGCTTCACCTGGAAAAGGCTTCCCGTTGACATTGGAGGCACGAAGGTGCCTTGAAAATTGCTTACAAACTTCTTCTTCAGCTGTCCCCATGAATTGATTGATCCTGGCTTCAAAGACTAGAACCACCTTAATGCCACTCCTTGAAGAGCTAAAGGGAAGCACTTCGCCATGGTGTCTCGAACTCCTCCGCTAGCTTCAATTGCTAGGGCATAAGAACGAACAAACTCTTCGGGATCTTCATCTCCAGCATACTTACAGAGCTTCGAAGTCTTAAACTTCGGATCAAAGCAAACTTTCTGCAGCTCAGGATGCAGCGGAGATTCATTATCGAAGGAGGCGTTCTCCGGGGCTTCGGGATAAACGAGTTCGTCATCTTCGGGCTCTTCTGAAACAGTTGGGACGGCTTGAGAGCGAAGCCTGTTCGCGGCTTCTTGCTGCCATCTTGCTACTTCAGCTTGGAGGCTGGCCATTTGAGTGGCCATATCTCCAAGATTGTCTTCATATCCTCCGGAAGGATCTTCCGGGTCTTGAGAACTGAGGGGATCAGTTCGAAGTGGGATTGAAGGTGGAAGAGGGACTCCGGGTGGTCGAAGTATGGAAGGAGTTGGCGGAGGAACTCCGTATGTACGAGGGATGGAAACTCCTTCCGGAGTTTGAGGTGGAGGGAATGTCGAAGGCCCTCCGACCTCAACCGTGTCGGATGGTGCCTCTCCGGAGATCCGAGCGGACCTCCGAACAGGGTTACGAGGTGCGCTCCGCTTAGGAGGCATGATGTAAGAAGTTGGTAGAGAACGAAGTTTTTTGGACTAGGTTCCCCACGGACGACCCCAACTGTTGGCGCAAAAGATTACGCTAACAGGTTTCTATAGAATAGAAACTAACAAACGAAGTGTTTGCGAAGTGAACTGTTCTAAGCCTCCGAAAGGATAACAACTTAGAATAGTTTGAATGTATGTATTGAATAACTTGTATTCGATCCCTATTACAAGGTGAAATGGGGGGTATTTATAGGCCCAAATATTAAGGAAAAGACCTATTTACCCCTCTATTACAACCGACATAGTGGAAACTATTCGGTACCCTTAATAGGGCTAAAATGGTAAAAGACTAATCTAATAAGAAAAAAGATAAGTTTTCCATCTTAGCTGTCAATAAAGATCTCAAAGAGCCATAGTTCGAAGATATACTCCGAACCAATGCCTATCTTCGTACTTTGAACTTGGCTTAGGACATCTTCGAAGATGGACGTTTGGAAACCTTCAAATCCATTATCTGCCTTTGTGCTGTTACGGTAATAACCCTGAGGATAGGATATTTTCCCCCAACAGCTCCCTTGGTGCCTTCTGATTTTTATAACATGCAGCTTCAAATGTGTGCGGCAAGGGGCGACGTCTTCGACAAGTTGTCTGTCACATCACGAGGGCATCCAGAGGAGGTGTTCGAGGCCATCGTTGTAAAGGTGGGGTCCCAGAACGTCCCAATCCCCAATAGTCCAGCTGGTAGGAGTTGCTTCACTTTATTACATTGGCACGTAGTGTAGGATCACACAAAATCTTGTACAACCACCCTATCCTTAGGTGTATGAAAGTCAGCGTGGAGGCGGTGTAGTGTCTTTTTGTCCCCTTCGTATCCAATGCCATGTGCCCACTCCAAGAGACGAGGCAAGAATGCACTTGATGCAGGAATGAAGACCCAGCCGTTGAACAATATCAATTCATCTTTAACTGACCATGGGGCTATCTTGCTGCCTGTTGTGATATCGTTGTGCAATGAACTCAACTCGGTGGAGGAATTTATTTCCTACACGAACCTCTTAGACATGACCACAATCAGCAGCTTGCAACGCTTGTACTTTCTTCGCTAGTCCATCCACATGTTTAGGAAGAGGCTCCAATACAACAAATCACTCTGATAGCGACTCCACTTGAGTAGTCAATGCAACCAATGACTTGATGATGTCGTATATCATAGAAGATGTGGGTTCCATGGGAGGAGATGAACCCGAGTAATCTGATACCAAATTGTTAGCGACAAGAATATTATTTTAACCTATTTATGATACAAACTAATGGGAAAAACTAGGACTCTTTTAAGGATAACGACTAGGACTCAATCTAATACAATATTCAAAGATAACAATTAAATCTAACACAATCTCCAAAGAAAACAACCTATCTTAAACATGACTTACTTTAAACCTTTCTTAACTAAAGATAAGTAACATATTTATAAATATTTTGGCTAGCTAGGAACTATAGCATGATTATAACTCTTGTTCCGCAATCCTACTCTGATTAGGAGTCCTGCTCAGATTAGGTTTTGTCCTCTTTTTGCATATGGAATATGTAATTCCCTATATGATAGTATAAATATGATCAACATTAGATATTAAACACTGATATGTTTTTTAACAGATACCAAGGCACCGACTCCATACTGCACTGCACAATAACTCCCTATGTAGCCTCTATTTGGCATAGCTTTAGATCCATAATTTTTTAAAACTCATCCAAACTACCTCTAAGAAATCCTGCATATGGAGTTATATATAGATTGAGGATATTTGGTTAAGTAATATAATTTTTATTTTAGACTAAACATAAAAGTTTAAATTATTTTATTATATTATACAAACCCTAAATTAAAGATGAAGCTTATAGTTGGAGTTGAGCCAATTACCAAATAGATCTCGTTGGGGGTGTGACCCTCAGGTGCCTTACAATTGGCCTTATCAGACCAAATCAACAATAGGCTAAGACCAGCATTGACCATGTAGTATGGCCTATGAATAGGGGTTTTATTCCGATAAGAAAAGTGGACTCCTTTTTGGGTAGTTAAGCTTCGAATATGTTATCCAACAATTTATTTATACCAAAATCCTTGTAAATAGGGATTTAGCACATGAGTTTGGTAGGGAATCCAAGTCCTACTCGGTATAGAGTTATGGGATTATTAGGCATACATCTTGAGTATATAAAGGTGGTGAGATCCCTTAGGGATATCTCAACTCATCTCATCAACGATCAACCATCATCAATCCATCTAGCTCCACTGTATTTTTCTTACTTCCTACGCCCAAGCCTTAATACTTGATTGTGTCGTATTGTAAGATAAAAATTACCCTTCTTTTTCAAACCGAAGGTTATCACCACCCATTCATAGAGCCCTAACACACCTGGGCACCAGAAAATCGTCTTGTGAATCTCTTCGTCAGCCATAAAAATCTGATTATAACCTGCATTTCCATCCATGAAGATGATAATCTTGTGACCCGATGTGACATCTACTAATAAGTCCATGATCGGCATTGGGTACTCATCCTTTGGGGTCGCCTTATTTAAATCTTTGAATTCCACACATATTTAAGTTTCCCACTTTTCTTCGATACGGGCACAATATTTGATACTCATTCTACATATTGGCATGGCCTTATGAAACTTGCATCATACAACCTTGTTACCTCGGCCTTGATATCCGGATATATCTTTGCTTTGAATCGCCGAGGTGACTACTTGAATGGTCGATATCCTTGCTTTATTGGGAGTAGATGTTCCACAATCGATCGACTTAAACATAACATTTCATGATAACCCCACGCGAAACAATCCTGATACTCTCGTAATAATGCAATTAATTCATTTTTATTTCATCAGGAAGTTGGGCACTTACAAAAGTTGGCCTCGATATATCACCGGGTCTGATGTCTACTTCATGTAGCTCAACGATTGTGGCAAAGCCTCGACTGAGTTTACCTCCTATCTTGTCAATGGTACCTTCACAGGGTGAGTTTGGGTTGCTCATCGCTAATTGGTTTGATTTCATCGCTTGACACTTCAAGAAAATCATCGTCCTAGACTTTACTTGATAGATAGTCGACTCCTTCCATCTCCCACACTGACAAATCTACTATTGCTACGTTAACCGATTTATCAGTAGGGATTGTCTCCACTTGATCGCCAACCCAATGTACGAGGCTTTGATGCATTGTGGATGGGACGCAACAATTAGGCTGGATCCAATCGTGCCCCAGCAACAAGCTGTATGAACCTTTGCTGTCGATGACAAAAAATGTGGTCAACACTGTTTTGCTTCCGACCATCAATTCTATGTTCACTACCCCCATTGTTTCTGATGAGTTGCCGCTAAAGTCCCTTAGCACCATATTGGTTTTGAAGAGGTCCTCCACCCCTTTTCCCAGCGTCGGGAAGGTGGCGTATGGCATCATATTGACAACCACTACCCTATAGATCATCATCTTGGACATCTGCTTTCCATTGACCAACCCTTTAATGTAAACAAGTCTCAGGTACCGATGCCTAGGGTCTTCTAGCTTGTCGAATATTGCGGATTGGGGTGCTAGCACCAACTAAGACATTGCCTCAGACCCGCTATCCTCGTCAGATTCTGAAGGGTATGCTTGAGTGTATGCAACTTTCTTCTGATATTTGTCCCTTCTTTCTTCCTAGAATTGGCTCTTATGTGCTAATATCCGTTGTACAAAGTGTGAGAGGCTCTTGAATTCCAGTGACAGAAACATCTCTTCGATAGGATTTAGGAGTCCCTGGAACGCCAATTCGACCAATTGTGCATCATTGAGGTTCATGTTGTAGCATTTTCTTCTCACATCGCGGAACCTCTGTGCATAATCTTGCACCGACTCATCCATCATCTACTTTACGGTTATCAAGTCGGTAAGCTTCATCTCAAGTATGCCGGCGAAGAAATACTTGTGAAACTTCTTTTCCAAATTCGCCCATCCTCTAACAGAGTTCACCGGTAGTGACGAAAACCACACGAAGGCCAATCCTGATAGTGACAATGGGAAGAATCATACCTTGAGTTCCTCCTCAGTCGATGCCTCCCCGCACTGGGCGAGGAAGCAGTTGATGTGCTCGCTCGTGGAGACCGAGTATTTCCCCGAAAACTTGGTGAAGTCGGAAATCTTGTATCGGCTCAATAGCGGCACTCGATCAAACCACTCCGGGTACGACCACCGATACACATATGTTTGGTCCTTGGGTTTGAGTCCAAACTCCAAACTAGTCCCGAATAACTTCAATGATTCAGTTCACTCAATCATCCTCTTGTTGGTTTGGTGCGAGGTATCGATTAGTCATTGAAGCCTATTGGTACTTATCCAGCCGAATAGCGTTGTATCTATGCTCTTCATTGGAATAGGGTGGTACTCTGTAGTATGCAGTCTGATGGTATCCTTAGGGGATGCCATCGGGTGCCCCCCTTAGCGGCATAAGGTCGAGCAACATATTCCTTCAACTTTGTACATGGGTTGGCATACTTCTTGCCTGATTGGCCCTTGTGGCACAACCAAAAGCTAGGTTGGTGGCATACCCCTCCCAAAGGGGTACGTACTCTGTGACGGATCATGTCTATGTGATCCTTGGAGCACAGGGGTAGGCAATGGGACCGTTATGCTCCCTTCAAGACTAAACGAACTGTTTGGTGGACCCTGCCTTATCAGTCCTTGCGGTGGCGGTGCCAGCCAAGTGTGTTGAGGGTTTTGCAGTATACGGGGATGGTTGATGGGGAAGTACACCGGGCCTTGCGCCGGTTCCTAACATATCATGCCGTCAACAACCTTCTTGATCATTCCATGCAAGGTATTGACCAATACCTCAGACTGATTGATGAGAGCATGATGGACAACATTATCGACTATTTCTTGAAAACTAATCTGCGGGCTCTCGGTCTGTTGGATGATTTCCCCATCCAAGGCTAGCTTCAGCAATTGATTCCTCTGAACAGGGCCAGACCGGGTCATGCCGAAGGCCTCGAGACACAATCTCTGGTAATTTTCCACATGATCTTGTATCTCTGCCCTCTGTTCGTCGGTCAACGTCTCCATAGTGACCGGGATGATGTTATTGCTATCGATTTCGCCCGCCATGGATGAGTTGTCTGAAGGAGGTCCCATCGGGCATGCCAAAAAGCGTGTTAGTGTCGTTTTTGGTCACACGCATGACTTCGAAGGTCTGCTTAACTCTAGTGCAAGTCCTACAATCTTAGAAAAAGGATTCTAAGTATGCCAATCAGTTTGACCCTGCAATTGATAAGGGAGGATAAAAATGATGTTAGTAGTAACGCCGATCGGCTATCGAGACGATGGTTGTGGTGGTAACAATAGAAACACAAGTTGCGGCGCTAATCGTCTATCAAGCCGATGACCAAGGCCAGGTTATCAGGCCCGGTAATACCATTAGCTGATGAGGTTACATGCTTCGCATGCCAAGGCCGATGAATACCTCCCAATGGAGACAATATGAAACGCGGAATTAAGGATAACCTATTGGCTTTTACTTTGACAGAAACCAAACTTAGCATACCAGAAAATGCATCCATACTATCGAACTACCATAACAGCAAGATTGGACTTAACCAGTGCAGTTGCTAAATCACGATCCATCATCAATACTTTAACATATCAGACTATGCTTTATTTAGATGAATGGTGCACATCATAAATTAGGTACAATAGATCAATTTGTCAGACATAACTGATGAAACCTCGAACTAAGATATCCAACTCACATCAATCTAATAGATCAGTAACGATGCAGCCTTAGACCTAGCAAATACACCAAAATAGATCGATGACTGTACCGATCGTTCTGATGCCTCAAGAGATCAAAATAATGCAACCTCGAAGGACACCAATCAGCTGATACGATCGTTGGAGTGGCAGGACTCACCTCTTCACCGGAGTTAGCAACGATGCCACCCAACTCTAAGTGCCAAGTCCTGCTGGGATTAACCTTGGAAACCAAGGGTGGCGATGCGCCAGAAATAATTGTTGTTTGTAAATTGATTGATTATCCTTTAAACCTAGCCAATTGGATGCATATTTATAGTCTAGAGACTTGCCGTCTATTATGATAACCATAACCGATTCTGGAATTGTTTTTATCTTTTTTCATTCTTATCAGCTCCTTCATATCCAGCCATATATAACCACCTAGACGAACTTCTTTGACCGCACTTTGATCGGACTTCATTGACTTCTATTGACCATGTGGTGCTTTTAGTGGGCCCTAGGCCTTTATCAAATCTTGGCGTCAACAAGTACAAGGCAGTAAGATATTTGCAACTTTATTTGAGATTGAAAACTTTTCTACCCTTAATATTAAACATAACTTATTACATGTAAAAGTTTTGTATTTTTCTAGGTCAGTTTGCTGTTTTTAATTTAATAATTGTATTTCTAGGATTTAAATCGCAATATGTGAAATTTGAACTGCATATGCACGAAATAATGCTCCAAAATATATAGAAAAACCATATTCATGTTTGAGTTCATTTTTAGTTCTTATTCACTAAACTGAATTTTTTTAAAAAAAACTAGGTTACGACACTCGATTGGCAATGTGAAACTTAATGGTTTTTAATTCTAAAAAATAAATGAAGCCTAAAAACATTAGACTTTTCATAGTGTTATATGATATGTTACATAGATACTATGATCAAATTTTAAAAATGTTTCAAAAAAGTTATCACGTAGAATGTTAAGAAATCAGGGGAATTAGGGTTTACAAAAGTAATTGGTTAGGATTAAAAGCAAATCGATGGTTAAATCTTTGTTTTTAACTTCATACTTTGTTTACAATCAAAACACAACATAATTTATTACATTCAATATTTATTATTTTTAGGGATCAATTTAGTAATTTTAATTCGTTAAGTGTGTTTCTAGGATTTAAATTTAAATAGGTGAAATTTGAACTTGAAATAATGAACCAACATTTATAAAATCTTTGGAAAGAATACTACTAGTTTTTTGGGTCCATTTGTAGGCTTTAGCCAGTAAATTGAAAGAAATTTTGAAAAAAAATAGGTTGAGACAGTTGATCGACATTGCGGAGTTTAATAGTTTTTAATTTAAAAATCAAATGAAGTGTGAAAAATACAATACTTGTTATGTTGTTATGATATAATACTTAGATGCTATGATAATAATTTAAAAATATTTCAAGAAAGTTGTCATGTAGGATGTTAAGAAACCGAACATTTCCTGAGAAGGAATTATGATTTAAAGATGAAATGTGTTAGGTTTAAAAGTAAATCGATGGTTAAATATTTGTTTGAATTTGAAAAAAATATAATCAAAATACAATATATCTTATCTCATTTAATATTTAGTATTTTTCTAGATCAATTTACTATTTTTAATTAATTTAGTTACTATTTTTATTCATATTTTTGAGTCCATTTGTATACCTTAACCCATAAATGAAAATAAATTTAGAAAAATCTAAGTTGCGACACTCCATCGACAATGTGGATATTAATGTTTTTTTAATTATAAAAAATCAAATGAAATTTGAAAAGCACGAGTCTTGTCACGTTGTTATAAAATATGGTAAATAGTGATACTTGGATTTGATTTCCATCCCTACAGGTACGGGGCATCTAGATTCTAGCATGCCTTTCTATGGATCTATCGGTGAATCACTGTCAGTCAACCCATGGGGATACCTAAGGTAGTGATTATGTTTTGTAAGGGAATCACAATGCCTTCGAACCCTATTGTCGACTCTTGAATATAAGAGCTAATATTTATACGAGTTCAGGCCTCCCAAAGAATAGAATAACATGAACATAAGAAAGAATCACATCAAGCATATTAACTGTGACATAGCATGACCCTCTTCACATGGCGATCTCCATCTCCATGGCTCCCATCATTGAGTGCGTGCTCCCATCCTCCATGAAGAGTACTAGTCCATCTCGCATAGTATATCCAATAAAAGATGTCTCACTATCTAAACCAGTCACTTTTCCTCTCATGACTAATAGTGGCGCAAGATCCATGATCATGCTATCTCCTAGTGAGCTTTGGCATCACTTATAGAAGCAAGTTGACATAGGTAAGCAACTCTTTGCTAATCACATCGTATGTGACTCTTGTCGTTGGAGAAGCATCCAATACTCGATCCCAACTCCTATGCTCCAAGGCCCAAAACCATTTTGATAGCCTTGTCAAGTGAACTAATACTATGCGTGCAGAAGTCCGACTTCCGCCCCAACTGGTCGAGATAAAAGATTGCACTCTGTTTTGGCAGACCCACTATCAATGAGCATGAACCTTGGTGGGTGCAGCTATTGGGAAGAGCATCAATACTTATTTTTCTGAGGGAAAACTATTCTTGCACGGTAACGTCCCTAGCGTACACGAAACATGCAAGAATAGTGTAACAGGATCCTAAGAAAACATCACAGGCAATCATATTAACTATGACATAGCATGGCCCTCTTCATATGGCGATCTCCATCTCCATGGCTCCCGTCATTGAGTGCATGCTCTCGGCCTCCTTGAAGAGTACTAGTATATCTCGCATAGTCTATACTAATTACATGGGCCGAAGCACCACAGAAATGACATGCAAGCCACAATAAATTTTACATAAGCCTTGGGCTATAAATATCGATGACACGCAGGTCGTATTTAATTTACATTCATCGCGTGCATCTCATACATCACATTTATCCAAGGCCATGTCAGTCACATCATTCTCTGCAAAACTACAAGTGACTGGATTCTGGATCTGAAAAACTTAGCTCAACAGGCTTGGAATTTCAAATTCGGTTGGGTCAGAACTTCTGATCTGGCATCAGAACTTTTGATCTACCGGAACTTCTGATCAATATCAGAATCCCGAACCGCAACAATTTCTTTCTACATCGAATCATTATTCGATATCAGAACATCTGATCACCATCGGAACTTCTGATCTGCCATTGGAACTTTCGATCAATATCGAGACTTCCGATTTACTGTGGATAGAAACAGATCTAATCTGTTTTCCACCATGTATCTCCATACATGAGGGATCCAGATCAAACTACTCATGTAGGCTCTGATACCACTGTTGGGGAATAGGGGAGCTACGCTAGCCGGCAAATTCAAAATTTCCGCCCTAAAACCCAAGACCCATGCGCGTGTGAGATCATAGATCGGTACCTTCTAGCACTTGACGTGCTAGGTGCAGTGGAAGAATAGGTTGATGAAGCGCGTCAAGCCTATCCTCACTTCGTCCGGTCAGTTCCTCACCAATCCAATCGGTGAAGAAGTCGCCTTCCTCGTGGTGACGACCACGAGCATCGCTTTTAGAGCAACATCTCCACGGAGTCCACACATACAGGGATGGAGTTCATTCCACGGCAGCGTGCTAGCACCGCACGTGAGATACGGTAAATCCTCGACCTTAACGATTGAGATCAAGAAAGGGAGGAGAGGAGTCTATGGTGGCTAGGTCTAATCTAGGCATATTCCTTATTCCAAGACCTCCTCCTCTCTTTATATAGGCTGAAAGCCCCCTAGTTGTGCACATCTCGGAATCCACAAATTAGTTACAACTAATTCGTATTCATAATAGATCCAATCTGTTACCACACATCAGAACTTCTGATCTTGGATCGGAACTTCTAATAGGGTATTTTAGGCCTCCCAATACAGCACGACACGCAACAGATCCAATCTATTTTTGCCCACCTCAAAACATACAATACCATATTGTTGGCATAAAGGATTACGCTAACAGGTTTTAATAAATTTGAAGGGTTAACAAACGAAGTGTTTGCGAAGTGTTTGCTAAGGACTGTTCCAAGCCTCCGAATAGGATAATAGCTCGAGATAGTTCGTAGTGTATATTGAATACCTGAATATTCGATGCCCTTTTCATAGTTTGGAGAGGGGTATTTATAAACTAAATACAATAGGAAAGGACCTTTTTACCCTCTAATTACAACTGACCTAGTGGATACTATTTAGTATTCTTCGTAGGGTCAAAAAGGGAAAGGTCCGAGCCAATAGTAAAAAGGTAAATGTTCGATCCTTGCTGGTAGTTCCCCTTTGGATGAAGGTGCTTCGGGAATCTCCTTTAGGCCGAAGCCTTTATCCAGGACTCCGCCTTGGAATATTTTGGAGATAGCGGAGCCTGGATGGTTGTTAGAATCTCCGAAGTGCAGGACTTCTAGCTTCCTTTTATCTTCACATAGTGTTAATACAGAGATCTTGAATGATGTTGAGGATGAAGTATTTCCCCCCAACAGTAGCCCCTCGAATACGTCTCTCCAAATGACCTGTACAATGAAGAGAGAAGTATACGCAAGAAATATTTTAATGCTTAGGACTTAGAAAAAATCGAAGTCCTTACAACCATTTGTAGTAATGCCTTCGGAAAAGAGAACTCTCCGGACCTGAGATCTGGTCGGAGGCGTTCGGAGGGCAGCTTTGGAATTGAGAGATCTTCGAACCCAAAATTCGGTCAGAGGCACTCGGAGGGCTGCTTCGCGCAACTAATCTCCGCCCAAAATAGTCGTTAGCTCTTAGAGTCGTTAGACCCAATTAAGAGTCGTTACTCTCTAAGGAGTCTAACAATTTCACGATTAACGACAGTTTTAAGTCTTCAATGTGATGGCCCCGCATGTCATAATGGCATTGAAACCGAAATGAAGCAACACAAATGTTGCATCATAACGTACAACACAAGGCACCTCACATGCTATAAAAAGAGAGAGAACAGTGGTTTTCAGGCACGCTACCAACTGCTCTCCGTAATTTCGCTTTTCCCCTTCTCTAGTTTCAATTCTCAACCCTTTCAATCTCCATCGATCGTGAGAACCAGTTCTAGGGTGCCTGTGCTAGCCTCGACATTGGCTCAGCAATAGGCCATGGTGGTAGCAGGTAGCGATGATGGCAGCGACAGTGGCGATAGTAGGAACCTCAACGAACCCTCGGCCCGCTGGTCCTCAGGATCTTCGACCGGCCTCCACCAACTACATGGATCAGTCATACTGCTTGGGGGCATCGACCTGCACACAGAAATCCATAGCCGAAGTAGTTTCTGGGAGGCTGGGGCTCGAAGTGAAGGTACGAGCCTATGGGAAGGAAGTCATTCCAGTACCGCAAGCGGGTGAAGTCGTGGTTTTTGAAGCTTTTTTCGAAGCCGGGCTCGGGCTCCACTCCGTAGACTTCTTGGCAGAGGTGTTGGACTTGTTCCACGTGAAGCTCCCTCAGCTTTCCCCGAATGCCATTGCTCGCTTGGCCATATTCGAATGGGCCTTGCAGGCCGAAGGGTGCGTGGGGAGAGCGGAGATCTTCATGGCCCTGCATAAGGCTTCCTGTCAGCCGAAGAAACATACCAGACTAGGTGGAGAGAAGATGGTGGTGGCCCTCGGAAGCATCAATTTCCAACTTTGGGAGAAGTTTCAGGACAAGTTCCCAGCAAAGGCCATCAACGACCGATGGTACTCGCACTGGATCATCTGCTGGTTTTATGTAGAGGTGGGCATGAGCTCCGTCTTGGCGGGGCCTCTAAAGGAAATCTTGTACCGGAGGGAGGCGAACATCAGTCCGGACCCGAGCCAGCTTCAGGTATGCCTCCGGCTGCTGGACGCTATAAGTCGACGCATGAGTATGCATGATTTGGCAGAGGAATTCATAGCCCTCCGGATTCCTCCTCTGATGGCCAACTGGCCTATCATCTTCGAGGAGAACCCAGAGGGGGACTTCGGGAAATCCCCTCAAACTCCACAAGTAAGCTTCCCGTGTATCCTACATCAAATTATTTTGCATAGATATTGGTTTTAATTTCATTAAACTAACAGACGACACCTTATTCTTTTAGCTCCGCGGATGACACTGATGAGGAGCCATGTTGAAGATCATGGGCCTCATGGCTCCAGAAGTGATGATTGATTGTCAACAGAAGTCAATAGAGAGATGTGAAGAGGAGATGAGACATGTCGATTCTTTGGCCGTGTATGACTCAGGTACACGGGTGGCGAGTGACTGCCGGGCAGAGAGGCGGTGGAGTCGGGTCGGCCCAATCCGGGTACATGGGCCAGGAATGACAGGAGATCTGCTGGTCTGTTGACCGGGTTTTACCCAAGTAAACGGGCAGCAAGAGATTGCCAGGCTGAGGGAGCCGTGGAATCGGGTCGGCCCAATCCGGGTACCCGGTGCGAAGACAATGGACGCTTTGTCGGTTTCAGCGTAAAACCAACGGAACTATCCACACCGCCCATCGGAGATCAGACGATCCTGAGGTGAAGCTGTAGCAGCTACGAAAGCTCCGCATCATGACAAGTTACCTTTAGTTAGGATTTTACTATTTTGCTCGTTGGGCCCGCATTTTATTTTTGCATCTGTGTAAATTACCCTGGGGTAAATCTGTCTTTTTCCATTTAATGGGTTGCCTATAAAATCACTACAGGAAACGATAAACTTCCGTCGGCCAATTTAACTTCCGTCGGCTTTGGGAAAGCCGACGAAAGTTAAATAACTTCCGTCGGCCTCTAGGGGCCGACGGAAGTTAAGTTAACTTTCGTCGGCTTCTGACAGTGGCCGACGGAAGTTAGCGGGGTTTTTCCGCGGGCCGATCGGATCCCCCTAACTTCCGTCGGCCAGCATTAAAGCCGACGAAGTTAGCTACTTCCGTCGGCTTTAATGCTTGCCGACGGAAGTTAGGGGGCTTTCCCCCAACCGCGCGCGCGTACAGGGAGCCCTAACTCCCTGTACACGCGCGCCCGGCCCGTTCCCCGCCGCCGCCTCCTGCGACCTGCGCCGCCGCTGCCCGCTTCGCCGCCTCGGCCGCCGCCCGCCCGCCCGGCCGCCACACGCCCGCCCCGCCCGGCTGCCTCCCGGCCGCCGCCCGCCCGCCCGGCCGCCCCGTCGCCCGGCCGCCTCCCGCCCGCCTCGACCGCCGGCCACCGCCCCCTCCCGGCCATCGCCGCCGTCCGCCCCACCACCGTCTCCAACACCGCTGCCCGGCCCGCGCCACCCGTCCCGGCCGCCCTCCCCGATCCGACCGCCGCGAGCCGTCGCCGTCCGCCGGCCTACGCAAATCACAAAGTAATTTTTTTCACCGCTTTACGAATTTTTTCGCTTTTATTTGTGAATTGTTTCATTGGTAAATTGAATTGGTAGAGACGTATAGATAGATATGGATTAAATTTTGTCAATTGATGAATTAAATGATTGATATGGATTATTCCAATATTAAATTATGGAGACATATAGATAGCTTTATAGTCCACTAATATCTTTTTTTAATTTGTACTATTATAGTTAAGAAAAAACACTTGTACATGCATTCTACAAAAGGATTTAAAACACTCAAATTAAGTGGCTTTGATTATTTGATATTCTAGACCGTCATGATCATACATAAATTTTATGAATTTTGTCATTGGTATGCATGAGCAGATACACTCTAATAGACGTGTATAGGGAGGAAATGTTGAATGATAGTATGAATCTTGTTTTATATGTGATATTCTTTTTTCATATGCAATATATGTTGTGATATTATGTATAAATTATGCATGATTTCATTGGGTGATTAGTATTATATCTATATATACTTTATTATATATACTTCTTTTCGTATGCAATTTTTTATTTGACAACAACGTAGATAGTGTAACGAAACCTATGCGTCACCCGTTTCGGACCAACATGTCTCACACGTGTCATGCGTGTGAGATGTGTAGGTCCGGAATTGTCCCTTTTTGGACAGCCACAGAGTGGGCGACAGAGCGTGGTTTTATGATGAGTCATGAGTTCGAATGGGATTTCAGTAACATAACCTTGTTGTTCTCCATTGCACCACTATCAGGCGTGCAATTGGAGAACAGCGGGGTTATGCTGCTGAAATTTCGTTCGGACTCATGGCTCGTCATAAATACCACGTTTTGTCGGTCACTCTTGGGTGGGTTTAGGACCTATCTTTTCCTATAGACCATGGTTGTCACGGCATCGCCTGCGCCGACTAGGCGTCCAGGCGGTCACCGCCGGACGCCATGGTGAATCGCGTCGCCGGCGGGCTCTACTTCCCCTTGCGTCGCCGGCCGCCCGACCGCCTCTACTTCCCCTCCGTTGTCCGGAGGCGGAGGCGGGGGGTGGCCAGGGTGTGTGTATGTTGCGAGCCCCTTGATTGAATGAATGTTTTTCATATAGAATGGCTGAGGACGACCGACGGTGGATGTATAGTGGTTGGATGAAAAGTGGAGCTCACACGAGGGAGTGGGTAATCAACGCTGAGAAATTTGTTGATCGTGCATTCGCTTTGACAACAAACACTGGCGCGAGGTGCCCATGCATGAAGTGCAGAAATTCTCGTTGGCAAGACAAGAGGACGTTGTCATTGCATATTTGCAAATATGGTTTCGTGCCAGGTTATGAAGTTTGGTCTTTTCACGGCGAGACAGGCCGTGAAAAAACAGGTATTAGTAGTGGAAGAAGAAGATGATAGCGTTGCTGACGATAGGATGGATGAGATGGTTGATGCTATATGACCGGAGTTTGAATCAAACCCCGAGGATCCTCCAACACCGGAGGTTCAAAAGTTTTTCGACATCCTTCGAGCTTCAGAAGAGCCATTGCATGAGCACACCACCGTAAGCGTTCTCGCTTTCGTGACTCGTATTATGGCTATTAAGTCAAAGTTTGCATTTTCAAACAATTGTTATAAGGAGCTCTTGAATCTGATCAGCGATATCCTTCCTAAGAACCATAAGGTGCCGAAAGACATGTATCAGTCAAAGAAAATGCTTTCTGCTCTCGGTATGGAGTATGAGAAGATTGATGTGTGCCGAGATAATTGTATGCTGTTCTGGAAAGAACATAGTAATGAGGTGAAATGCTTAAAATGTGGTAAACCGAGATTCGTAGAGGTCGTAAATGAAGACGGAGAGAAGGTGACGACAGAGGTTGCTCATAAGCAACTTCGTTACATGCCTCTTACACCTCGGGTGAAACGATTGTTTCTATCAAAGAAAACCGCTAGACATATGCGATGGCATAAAGAAGGTGTACGTGAGAATAATCAAGTAATGGTGCACCCATCTGATGGTGCGGCATGGAAGGCTCTAGATGATTTTGATGCAGACTTTGCTAGTGATGCAAGGAATGTTCGCATCGGGTTGGCAACTGATGGATTCACACCGTTCAATGTAACGGCATCGTCGTACTCTTGTTGGCCGTGTTTGCTATTCCATACAACCTTCCACCTTCATTTTGTATGAAATATGAATTTATGTTCCTGTGTCTCATTATACCCGGTCCAGATCATCCTGGAACACGACTAAACGTGATGCTGAAGCCCTTAATTGAAGAGTTGAAACAATTGTGGAAAGGAGTTGAAGCATATGACTATGACCAGAAACAAAAATTCAATCTTCGAGTTGCATATCTGTGGTCGGTCCACGATTTTCCGGCATACGGTATTTTTTCTGGTTGGAGTTGTCATGGAAGGTTGACATGCCCGATATGTGCGAAGGACACAGATTGTTTCCGTCTGAACTTCGGGGGAAAGATTTGTTACTTTGATTGCCATAGATGCTTTTTGCCCATGAATCACCCATTTAGGTTACAGAGGAACAATTTCAAGAAGGACAGCATTGTTGTAAAGGGACCACCAAGGCGTTTAAATGGTACAGAAATCGCTGATATGCTGAATGAGTTGGTCCTTAATGAAAATGAGGATGGATTTGTAGGATTCGGAACCGAACATAATTGGACCCACATATGTGGCTTATGGGAACTGCCGTATGTCAAATCACTAATTCTGATGCACAACATTGACGTTATGCATCAGGAACGTAATGTTGGTGAAAGCATTATAAGTACATGTATGGATTTTACTGACAGGACAAAAGATAATGTAAAGGCGAGAAGAGATTTAGCTGAGATTTGTAATCGACCAACCCTTGAGTTGATGAATAGTGGTGGCAAGCCACGTGCCCCATTTTGTTTAAAACCTAAAGAAAAAAACAAGTAATGAGGTGGTTGAAAAATTTGAAATTCCCAGATGGTTACGCCGCGGGATTTAGAAGAGCTGTGAACTTGAAGACAGTGAAATTAAATGGATTGAAAAGTCACGATTACCACATAATAATGGAAAGACTCCTTCCTGTAATGTTTCGTGGGTACCTGAATGATGATGTGTGGAAGGCGTTAGCTGAGCTGAGCCATTTTTATAGACAACTTTGTGCGAAAGAAATTAAGAAAGATATGATGGAGATGCTAGAGAAAGAGATCCCGGTGCTTTTATGTAAACTAGAAAAAATATTCCCTCCAGGGTTCTTCAATCCAATGCAACATTTACTGGTTCATCTGCCATATGAAGCTAAGGTAGGTGGACCTGTGCAATATAGGTGGATGTATCATATTGAAAGGTCCCTAAAGAAGATTAGAGCGATGGTTGATAATAAGGCCAGAGTTGAAGGTTGCATCGCAGAAGAATTTAAATTGAAAGAGATAGCATACTTCACTAGTGTATACTTCACTGAGCATCACAATGTCAACACACCTGCTACACGGTACCATATGGATGAAGACCATCCTTGTAGTGATCTCCAAATATTTGGGTGGAAGGGCATAACTGTTGGTGTCTCCACGACATATTATGTAACTCAGGAAGAACGAACAAATGCCTTGCTCTACATGTACTCAAATATGGAAGAGATGGAACAATATTTCGCGTAAGTGATTCGTTTTAGTTTTATATTTTACCTCCAAATTTTATACCCGTTTGTTTACCTATTCGTTACATTGACAGTATGTTTGATTCGAAATACTTGACGTCTGGTCGTCAACCAACGGAGAAGCAATTAGATAAATTGCGTCGAGAAGGAGTAAATGGCGGGCCTAGTTTTCTCACTTGGTTCAGAGAACATGTAAATCCTTATCTTTTCTGACACGTATTATTTTACTCTACTAGGTTAATTATCTTATAATCTCTTATGATTTGCAGTGCGTGCTCGCTGACAATGTACATATAGACTTGCGACAGCTCTCTTACGGGAGTATTAGTGCCAAAAGTTACGGTCGCTATGATGTTAATGGTTTCCGCTTCCGTTCAACTATTTTTGAAGCATATCGACCTCTAGCGGCAACAACTAATACTGGAGTTGTTACAAGGGTCGTTGATGGACAAGGACACGAAACTATGTATTATGGAATCATCAAAAATATAATCGAGTACAAATTTGCCGGGAATAAGGAGATTAAAGTAGTCTTCTTCGATTGTGATTGGTTCGACCCTAAACATGGTACTCGTGAAAACCAATTTGGGATGGTTGAAGTCAAACACGCGGAACGATTATCTGGTTGCGACAATTTTGTCCTTGCTCACCAAGTCGAGCAGGTGTATTATATGCCCTACCCATGTGAAAAACTAAGTGCTTGGTGGGTAGTCTACAAAGTGAATCCTCGGGAACGTCTACACACCCCTAGTGATGACGCTTATCAATTGGAGGTTGAAGAGGTCGATGAGGTTTATCAAGATGATGAATTGCCGACTTCGTTTAATGTAGAGTCAGAATCGTCGACAGATTCTTTTCTCGGTGATTCTAATGATGTGGCAGTTCCCGAGAAAAGGAAACACCAACATAAGAAGAAAAAAGTAACATGGCGTGCTTTGGGGAGAAAAGGACAAATTGATCCTGATTTTGATGATAATTGACAAGTAATTGTTTTCATACATGGATATGCAATATACTTCATATTACATGTTTTTTCATATGTACAAACCTTCTTTACTAATAAATGCTTGTTTGTGCTTATTTTGAACAGGATGTCGAAAAAGGTGAGGAGTGTCACGAGGAAGCTCTTCCGCTTGGGGAGTTCATCGGCGAGTACTCCGGCGAGTACACCGACGAGTCAGGAGGACACCCTATTTCAGGGTAGTTCCTCTTCGTCAAACAGACGTCGTCAAGAGCAGCTCCTGAGATGCATAGATCCGACATTAATTGGTCGGCCTATTGCATTTCAACTAGAAGATGAGGTAACTTTCAGCTTGTTTTTTATGCCAGTTATAAACTATTACTAATTGTTTCAATACTGTTTTGTAGGAGGAAGAACACTTGGAGAGTGCGGGTCACGAGGATCATCCGGTGGGTGGGGGGCAGGAGGGGGATGTCCCAGAGTGTGCGGCACAGAGGGATGACCCAGAGGGTGTGGGGCAGGGGGATGACCCGGAGGGTGCGGGGCAGGGGGATCTCCCGGAGGGTGCGGGTCAGGAGGAAGGTGCTGAGGCTGCCGGCGGGTCCTCAGTATCTTTCAGGACGAGCCACCTGGTCGCTCCACCAGTAGTCTCTTCCGGTGGAGCCAAGATCGAGATTACGCCTGTTGGTGACGGGTAAGTGTAATACTCTTCTGTTGTTTTGCTTTTTTTTTCAAAAAATTTCTTTCACTAAACTAATTAACTTTATTTATTATGTATTTCTAGATCTTGGATTGACTCTCGGTTCGACGGCACTTCGAGGGTCAGGCAGGTTAACCAGATATTGGGTAACCTGTGCCGTCTGCACTACCCAGGGGTGCTGACAATGCCGACCGGTGAGCGGGTTCTATGCCAGACATGGGACCAGTACCGGTTCGCTCCTGACGGGCGCCACGGAACTGCTCAGGGGGCGGTGTCTCATGACTTCTGGGTATGCAAGTGTTTTTTCAATCTTCTTTTAGGCTTTTCGAGTTACAACACTGTACTAATCATTACTTTTGTACTAATCATTACTTTTGCAGTTACGCTTTTGCTTGCCAGAAGTCGGCAATCACCATAACCATGCTCTTCAAGTCTTCAACAACAATGCACATAAGGTGGTGAAGGACGCCATTTCGTATGCCCGCATTCAAGCGAACAATGCTTACTACAAGGAGAAGCTAGGGCAACGAATGAGCAAGGCGACGGGCTCATCGTCAATCTATTTGACTGAAGAAGAATACCGTTCGGTAAACAATTCTTACTTTTTACCTCTTCGATTGTTGAGATTTGTTGTCATATAATACAAATAGCATCTCTGTTCAGGTGAGGATTCCGTGGTTTGCAAACCGCGAGGACGCCTATCTCGAATTCTGCAAAATTTGGTCTTCAGCCGCATTTAAGAAGACTTCCGAGCAGAAAAGACAATGCCGCGGGACGGATCCGAAGCACAGATATGGTGCCGACGGACATATTCACCACGCTAAACGCTTGGTAAGACCTCCTTCTGTCACTCTCTAGCTATAGATACATTGTAATGCGACTAACTCATTTCTAATGTACAGGAAGCTAAATCTGGCAACGTGCCAAGTGACATAGAGGTGTATACCTCTGGTCACAAAGGAAGCGATCCGACACAGCCAGATGTATTTTGTAGCCAGACAGCCACGGACCATTTGGTGAGATGTTATTAAGAGTTTACGTAATTTCATTTTTCCGCGTCTAGCTAATCGGACATGTTTTTTGCAGGCGCAGTATGGTGAACACATGGTTCGACTCCATGGAGAGGACTATGATTGGCGGAGAGAACCTGTGGACCAAATGGCCGTGTACTCCAGCGGAGGTGGCAAAAGCCATGGACGGTGAGACAGTGTTTTTATTAATGTTTTGTGTATTGTATTGTGATGGTAACTAACTCATTCAATGTTGCAGGTACTCCATGTTCAATGGAGTTATTGACTCGAGAGCGGTGAGAGCTCAGAAGTCAGCTCAGTCGTCGCAGAGCTCCGTCGGAGTTGGCTCCAGCCGTCGTCGCTCAGAAGAAACCCCGGAGATGGTTCGGATGAGGGAGGAAATGAGGCGGCGCGACGAGCACAACAGGAAACAACAAGAGTACTATACCGCCTGCTTAGCACAACAGCAGGCGATGATCCAAGTAAGCTTAGTTTAGAGTGTTGCAGTTCAAAAGTATTCAGAAATAGGTTTAGAACTAACTGATTACATTACAACATGTGTAGCAACTAGCCCAGCAAAACAGTGGATTTGACATGTCCATGTTCCAACCACTACCTCCCCCGCCACCACCACTATCTCCTACATCACCTAAGGTACCTCCTAAATACTTAAGTTAGCGTTTAGAAGGGTAGTTGAGTTCGTTTCTAATTTTGTCTATTTCTTCAGTGTTTCCGTACGCCTGGTCAGGATGGAGCCTCCGGGGCAAATGTGAACGAAGCGGGAGGCAGCGGCGGCGCCCACGACCCAAATGTGGGCGATCAGTGAGTATGGATGTGTATAATGAACCTGAATTGAATCTCGATATGTTATGTGACTTTGTATGTGAATTTGGATGGTACATGTGAATGCGGATGTGTATTGTGACTTTGAATGTGAATTAAGTTGTGTTATGTGATTTTGGATGTGATGTGTGAAGTTTTGGATGTGAGATGTGATTTTGGATGATATATGTGAAGTTTGAATGTGATTTTGGATGTGAAATGTGAATTTGGATGTGTATTGTGAATGTGATTGAAATTGTGGTTGGATGTGAGTGTGAGTAGGGGAACCAGGAAAAAATAAAAAAAATACCAGGTAACTTCCGTCGGCTTTGACCATAGCCGACGGAAGTTAGCTGGTTTCGGCCACGTGGGCAGAAAGGCTAACTTCCGTCGGCTTTGGCCCTAGCCGACGGAAGTTAGCTGCCCCTAACTTTCGTCGGCCAGCCTGGCCGACGGAAGTTAGAGCCCCCTGCTGACGTGGCAGTGTTCGGCGCTAACTTCCGTCGGCCACGTCAAGCCGACGGAAGTTAGCTAACTTCCGTCGTCTCGCTTCCGTCGGCCAACGGCCGACGGAAGTTAGCGTTTTGCCGACGGAAGTTGGCTTCTTTCGTCGGGAAAGGGCTAACTTCCGTCGGCTTTGACCGACGAAAGTTGCCTGTTTTGTTGTAGTGAATGGACTTGTATCCTCCCTAGGGTTTCTAACTATCTGTATAAAAAATCTGAGTTCACTTTATTCCAGAAACCTTCTATTTTTATCCCTCTGAACTGCACCGTCGTCACCATTTTGCCGTCGTCATTTTTCTAGTGAAGATTGCTGCGCATGTGGCGCTTGGGCGCGTGTGACTGAAGGCATCGGAGATTGCTTAGCAGCAAAGAAAGGAGCATGTGCATTGGGACCCGTGCTTGAGTTTGAGTGGCTGGAGGCGCAAGGCACGGGAGCCTTCCCAAGCTCAGTGAACAGTGACTCACAGGAGATACATGTTTGTGTGGCAAGTTTTTATTGGGTAGGTTTCTCAGAAGAAGAGAAATCTGCATTTATTGCTCTTTTTGATTGATTTGGATGCAGCGCGGGAAATCATAGAGAAGTAATTTTGTTACTGCAGCTACAGTTGCCATCATATTAGCATAGAAATTTATTTTTTCAACCGGCAGCACTTTGTTCCTCCTCATTTCACGTGCACGAACATGACTATTTTTTTATGTGCAAATTGTTTCCTGTGTAAGCTACATTTTTTCTAGCCATAGACTGCTACTTTGCTTGTTGCTGTTGCACGTAGTTTTGCATGAATGGACTAGAACACTGTATTGATTCAGTTTGGCTAGGACTTTTGTTTTAACTCAGTCAATACTTTAATCCGGTTGTTTGTTCCGCGTAAGTAAAATCAAAATTTTGTAAAACATTTTTTCTGGAACTTAATTGATGAAGGACGAAATATTTGTGACTCATTTATGCATGAACAGTACTAGTTGATATGCTGTTTTAATTTAACATTTATTTTTGCATGTCATTTTTGTTAAATGCTTGTGAACAGTGGATAGTTTATCATGTGCATGATAAAATTTCAATAAACCATTGATTTGATCTGTGAGCAGTTTTTTAAGCACTTTGGTGGTGTTTTTTAATTAGGACATCGGTCGTTTTTAGGCTAGATTATTTTCATTATTTGAGATCTGGTTGTTTCCGTTGGTTGTCTTTTGAGGTGCGTTGGGTGTTGGAAGAAAGCCATCGATTCGAAAGAATATTTTCGAGGCGCCCATTCACCCCATCCCCCTCTAGTCGCTACTCTTAGTCCTACAAGTGGTATCAGAGCCTAGTTAGGGTTTTTCCATACCTTAACCAGTTCTAACCCAAGGTAGCGATCATGACTTCTTCTGGTAAGGTTCCGTCCCTTGAGGTCTTTGGCTACAACTATTGGAAGACTTGCATGTGAGTCTATCTATTGAGCCAGAGCTTAGGGATATGGGACACACCACATTCACTGTTTTCTAGTTTAGGTCCCAATGAGTTTGAGCGCGTTAGCCATCTCGGCACTGCTCGAGAGATCTGGGATACCCTCCAGGCACACCATCAGGGGACAGCTCAGGTCAAGGCTAGCCTCTATCACACCTACTGGCGTGAGTATGAAAATTTCTCACAGAAGCCGGGCGAAACCGTTGAAGATTTGTTTGGTCATTTTCAGTCGATCATTAACAAGCTTTGGGCCAACAAGGCCGATCAAGATCAGCTGGTCTCAGATCATGAGCAGGCGCTCAAGGTTCTTCATACCTTGGACCCTAAGATCTAGGAGATCAAGGTATCCTCTATTGTAGAGAGCGCTTCTTATTATACCTTGACTGTCGCAAAGCTTTTTAGTAATCTCAAGGCCTCAGAGGTTGATATCCAGTTGATATCAAATCTCACTGGTTCTAGCTCAAAAACCTTGGCCCTTGCGACACCTTCTGATGATGCTGCTGCTTTGAGCTGTGCTTTATCCTCTTTGATGTCTATCACTGAGGACCAATTGGATTTGCTAGGAGATGATGACCTGTGTCTTTTCAATATCCATGTTCGTCGTGTCTATGATAAAAGAATGTTCAAACGACATGGCATAAAACATGGTTGTTTTGAGTGTGGTGATCCAGGTCATTTCATCGCCGACTGCCCCAAGCGAAACACACACAAGAAGGGCACCGACAGTGGCTCCTACGACTCCAACAAGCACGACAACTCCACCTTCACAAAGGGCAAGCCCAAGACAAGGTTCTTTAGAAAGGCCCTAAAGGACTACCGGCATGAGAACAAGAAGTGATGCAAGGCCTTCTTCACCGAGATGGAGAGAAGCTACTCCAAGAGATCATCATCTTCGTCCTCTTCATCAAGCTCAAGCGATGAGGAGATCGTGATCAAGAAGGGGAAGGACAAGCCGAAGAGCCGCTCGCACCACAACCGAAGTTCCCGCAAGAGCGTCTGCTCAATGGCTCTTGGGGATAAGGAAGACAAGGGCTCCCCCGACAACTCCAACGACGGCGATGACAATGAGAAGGTATCTTCCTATGAACAAGGAGTCGTTGAATTACTTGAAGAGAACCGTCAGGAGTTAAAATATCATGAGAAACTGCTTAGAGTGGCTAAGAAGAGGATAAATGAGCATGAGAGTGAGCTTGCCATGGCCAATGACAAGATTGAGAGTCTATCTTCTTTCCTTTGCTTGGGTGATAGAAGTGAGTGCCCTAACTGCAAGGTGCTGTTGTGTGACCTATGACTCTAAAGTCCAGGTACACAGAGAGGGTAGATTAGAGAGACACTTTGGCCACTAAGCTTGAGAGCGCTCAGCTAGAGATGAAAGATGCTCATGCCACTGTCATCATGCCCTATAGAGACTGCCCATCCCACTTATCTGATCTAGCTGAGCTGAGAGCAAAGGGAGATGAGCAGTTGGGTGAGTTAGAGAGAGTTAGAGCTAAGCTGGAGCAGACTAAGCTTGAGCTTGAGACATTGTCAGTTCCACCCACTGTTTGTGAGAACTGCATGTCCCTGAGATTGGAACTAATCAAGCTAAAAGCTGAGAAGTCTATCCAAGTTGATGGAGAGTGTGAGATCTTCTTGTCTCAGGTGGAGGTGGTAGCTTCCTTGAGAGGAGCTAGCTGATGCTCAGAACGAGAAATCTTACCTCCGTCAGATCCTGAGTTGGATGAGTGCTAGAGAGCCACAGCTCGGCATAATGATCTAGCAGTTCAAGAGACATGATGGGTTTGGATTAGGTTACACCTACACCAAGGCTGACTTTGAGAGTGCCCTGAGTCGTGAAGTGGAGTGGAGTAAGATGACTCCAGAGCAGAGATATCCCAAGACTCACTCCATTGAGTCTTTTCAGGCCCGTCAGTCCAAGGATGGAGTGTTCCAAGAACAACCTAAAGCTCCACCTAAGAAGCCTATCTAGATCCCGAAGCCCAATCAACTCCACACTTCTCTTGACTCTCTACCTGAACCCTCTCACACCAAAGAGTCTACACCCAACACCACCAAGACCAAGAACCCCAAGCCTCAACCACACCCCAAGAAACCTACCTATCATTGTGAGTTCTATCAGAGAGATGGGCATCTTGAGGAGTTTTGCTTTAGGAGGAAGCGGGTTGAGAGAGCAGAGAGAGATCTAGGTGGGCAGGAGTAGTTCTACTAGCAGGGTGGTAGACAGAGAGTCCCTCGACGTAGAGAGAGGCTAGAGGCTAAGGCGCGTCGTGTAGGTGGTGGTAGAGGAGACGTCTTTCGTGCCCGTGCTCTGAAGGGTGGTTTTCTCTCCGGCAAAGCTCTAGGTCATTCTAGATACGACTTTGGACCTCGTGGCCGAGACTTTAGGAAGAACAGAGGACCGTGCTTTGAGCCGCGTTTTGGTCCAGACACTTATGATTCTTTATGCTTTCCTTCTTTTGAGCAGATGGCTTGACACTAGGTTTAGCTCTTTTGCTAAACCTGGTGTCGGACTGTTTGCTCCCCCTTATGATCATTGATATTGTAGGATCGAGGCCTGGAGGACGTATGGATCATGGATTCAGGATGCTCTCGTCAAATGACGGGACATCGCAGATGGTTCTCTAGCCTCACTTCCCCTGAGCTCCAAGGAGTACATCACATTCGGGAACAATGGTCAAGGGAAGGTACATGTCATTGGTTCAATTCGAATCTCTGAGCATTTCTCTTTGAAGAATGTTGCTTTGGTTGGAAACTTGAGTTTTAATTTGGTCTCTGTTTCGCAACTTCTTGAGGATGGTTTAGAGGTTCGCTTTAAGAAGGGTATGTCTTTATTGTTGATTCTAGAGGAACTTTGGTTTGCGAGATCTTACCCTTCGGTAAGGTTTTTCGGATTGATTTCTATAGTTCTTTTGGCCCTTCTCGCTGTTTGATTGCTGGATCCTCTTCTGAGCTCTGGAGGTGGCATAGGAGGTTAGGTCATTTGAGCTTTGATCTGCTAGTCAGATTGAGCTCTATGGACCTCATCCGAGGATTGCCCAAGCTTAAGATAGAGAAGGATCTAGTTTGCCATCCCAGTCGTCATGGGAAGATGGTTGCCGCTTCTCACGCACTTGTGACTTACGTGATGACTTCGTACCCGAGAGAGCATTTACACATGGATATTTTGGTCCATCTCAGATACATTTAGTCGGTGGGAAGTGGTACGCCCTTGTGATAGTTGACATTTTTTCTCGATTCTCGTGAGTTTTCTTTTTGGAGTCTAAGGATGAGGCTTTCCAGTTTGTTCATGATCTGATCCTGAAGCTGAAGAATGAGAACAATGGTCAGATGCGAGCAATTTGCTCTGACAATGGCTCTAAGTCAAGAATTCTCAATTTGTTAGCTTCTGTAGTGATCAGGGTCTTGAGTATCAGTTTTCTGCTCCTTACACTTCCCCACAGAACGACGTTGTGGAACGAAAGAACCGCACGCTGGTCGAGTTGGCTAGGAAGATGCTCGATGAGCATAGGACTCCTAGGCGTTTTTGGGCTAAATCCATGAACACGACTTGCTATCTGGTCAACCGCATTTTTCTTAGAGCTTACTTAGGTAAGACTTCATATGAGTTGCGGTTTGGTAGACAGCCCAAGGTGAGCCACTTGCGAGCGTTTGGCTGCAAGTGCTTTATGCTCAAGAAGGGAGGGCATTTGGACAAGTTTGAGTCTCGTTGCTGGGATGCAGTTTTTCTTGGTTACGCTTTGCATTCTCGAGGCTTCCGTGTTTGGAACCTCGACTCTTAGTAGCTTGTTGAGACGTGTGAGGTTTCTTTTGATGAGTCCATGCCTTCGGTTACTCCTTTTTTGAGTTTTCTGGTGATGATGAGCTTGGAGAGTCCATCTTCGAGGAAGATGACGAGACTCCTGCTATTGATGAGGGTGGGCCTTCTACACAGCCTGCAGACCCACACCTTCTGAGACTTCAATTGAGGACGAGGGCGGACCTATGATCACTTCTTTCACTTCGATCGAGCCCCCTCAGTCGAGTCCAGAGGTGCCATCTGCTGACTCCGGTGAGGTGACATCTGATCACCTAGGATCTCGAGCAGTTCAGCATGATCACCCCTTAGAGCTCATCATCGGTGATCTCTCTATGAGATCTTTGCATTCTCAGGCTGGTTCACTCGCTATTTTTGTTGAGTCTGCTTTTGTTGCCACCTTTGAGCCTAGAGATGTTGCTCACACTTTATATGATATAAATTGGATAAACACCATGCAAAAAGAGCTTGAAAACTGTGTTCGCAATAGGGTTTGGACACTAGTTGAGCTACCACTAGGTTGCAACCCCATAGGCACCAAGTGGGTGTTTAAGAATAAGCAAGGTGAAGATGGGGTTGTGGTGCGCAACAAAGATCGATTAGTTGCCCACGGTTTTTGCCAGAAAGAGGGTATTAATTTTGAGGAGACTTTCGCCCCTGTGGCCCGTCTTGAGTCCATTCGCATACTTTTGGCATTCGCTGCTTCTAAATGTTTTAAGATTTTTCAAATGGATGTCAAGAGTGTTTTTTCTGAATGGGTACATAGAGGAGGAGGTCTATGTTAGGCAGCCCCCGGTTTTGAAAACCCTAAGTTTCCTCGACATGTTTTCAAGCTGCAAAAAGCTTTATATGGTCTGAAACAAGCCCCCAGGGCTTGGTATGATCGTTTAAAGCAGTTTTTGTTGGGGAACGGATTTGTGATGTGTTTTGTGGACAAAAATCTTTTCTTGCTCAGAGTTGGCTCAGATTTCTTGATTGCTCAGATTTATGTGGATGACATTATTTTTGGTGGATCTACTAATGAGCTTGTGTCCAAGTTTTCTGAGCAGATACACAGTGAGTTCGAGATGAGCCTCATGGGTAAGCTTAAGTACTTAGGGTTCTAGATCAAGCAGACTAAGGACGACATCTTCATCCACCAGAGCAAGTACACGCGGGACATGCTGAAGAAGTTCGACTTCGGTGGAGAGCTGAAGCCTCAGATGACCCCCATGGGCACATCTGGGGGCCTAGACAAGGACGAGAGCGGCGTAAAGGTCAACGAGAGAGAGAGTATCGAGGGATGATCGGATTGCTGTTGTACCTGATGGCGATGAGACCAGACATTCAGTTTGTCATGGGATTGTGCGCGCGCTTCCAGTCTTCACCACGCGCATCTCATCGGCAGGTTGTCAAGTGCATTTTCAGGTACCTTACCTATGCGCAAGATCTTGGTCTTTACTATTCAGCATCATCATATCTTAAGTTATCTGGCTTTTCCAACGCTGATTTTGGTGGGTGCCGGCTGGATCACAAGTCAACTTCCAGTACTTGCTAGTTTCTCGGTTCTTCGCTTGTTTCTTGGTCTTCTCGAAAACAATTTGGAGTTGCACTCTCTACCACAGAGGCTGAGTATGTAGCTGCTGCTAGCTGCTGCACATAGTTGGTTTGGATGATTTCCACTTTGAAAGATTTTGGGTTGTCTTTTCTTGCTAGAGTGCCTTTGTTTTGTGATAGCACCAACATGATTAGTGTAAGAAAAAACCCATGTCTTCATTAAAAAACCAAACATATCGATGTGTGCTTTCACTTTTTGAGGGATCAATATGAGAAAGGTGTCATTGACCTTGTTCATGTTTATACCCATCATCAATTGGCTGACATTCTTACCAAACCCCTAGATCAGTCTACATTTGAGCGTTTGTGAGGGGGTTTGGGAGTTGTGTATCCTTTTTAGGATATTTTGAGTCTTTTGTTTCTTATTTACTCTTTTATTCCGTCTTTTCGTGTGAGTTCATATCATGCATATTCACATATCACACTTTGAGCTTGCTTCTGTTATATGATTGAATTGCTTTACTTATTATAGCTAGTATATGCTTTTGAATACTTGTCGATGATCATGCTTTGCTTCAGTTCACATGATATATCTTATATCTGTCATATGCATGGCTTTTATGCTTTAAAATTGAAAAATGATCACCATTGCTTCTGGTAACTAGCATGTGTAGGCTGAATGCTTTTGCTATCTCTTACATGCCTGATAGCTAGTTCCTTACTTAGATGCAGATATGCAACTTCGACATCTATATGCTTTAACATGGAAAATATGCTATAAAATGATAAAAATCAGAAAAATGAAAAATTCATGCCTGTTATGCTTAATTGAAAAGATCTAGGTGGGTTGGTTGTGTCACATTGCATTGTTCTGGACTACTTACCATAACACTTTGGTATGAACTAGGATAGTGTAATGTATGCCAAGACCAATGTCTTAAGCTTATGATGGTCATGTTCTGGCCTAGGCTTGACTTGGCCAGTTAGCATAAGGTTGACATGCAAATAACCCCTGGAAAAAATGCAAAAGGAAAAGAAAAAGCCTGAAAATTAAAAAGATAACAAGTTTGCTAAAACTCTTTGTTATGGACAATGCTTATCTTGGTAGATATCAACTAGCCTTTGCATCTCATATTTTACCTTGCTTGTCGACTAGAAAATAGGGTGATGCTTTTATTTGCAAAAATCTAAAAATATGTGCTAATGACTTTCTTTGGATATCATCTATTGCACTAATCATGTCATGTGTATTAGACATTATTTTGTACTATACTTGCTAGATGTTGTAACTGCAGTCAATCATATCTGAGAAGCATGCTTTTTACACTCCACTTGCACCCCAATTGCATTCATTGAATATTTTGAGGGGGAGCTGCATTTCAGGGGGAGATTGAGTTTGTGTCTCTTTTGAGTGCATTTAGTCTCACTTGATGAGTCCAATTGTCAACAAGGGGGAGAAATTTTGGGTTACTTGATCTTTTAGAAGAGTTTAGGGGGAGTTTTTTGGTTTTCATCTGGGATTTATTTTAGGGGGAGTTTTAGTCTCTTTTTCCTTTACTCTTTGGATATCCTTGTTGACAATTCTGAGATTGCACTTGTTTTGAGTTTTTGTTTAACCATAATGACTGTTTTCTGGTTTTTGTTCGGCTTTTGGTCATTAGGGTTAAACCTTTTATTTTATGTTCTTCTTTCTGTCTTCTTGTGTTTTGTTTCCATGTTTCCACATGTTTTGCAGATTCTAAAGGGATGATGAAGAGAGTGTTGATAATGCACTCATCAAGGAGAGATTGAGGAGCCATGTTGAAGATCATGGGCCTTATGGCTCTAGAAGTGATGAGTGATTGTCAACGGAAGTCAAGAGAGAGATGTGAAGAGGAGACTAGACATGTCGATTCTTGGGCTGCATGTAACTCAGTACGGAGAGATCTTCGGACAAGTAGCCACACTCGGAGTTCTTCGCCACTTCGAGGACATCGGAATCTCTATTGCACTAGACGTGGGTGTAGCTCCTACCGGCTTTGCAGGCGATCAGCTGTTGACCCCTTCGCCTGATGTCGTCGCAGCCTGGGAGGCTTTTTAGGCAACCTGGAAAGCTGAAGGTCGGACAACAGTGAAGGGATGGATCGACGAAGCCCGTCGTCAAAAACAGGTGTGGACACTGCCTCCGACAATGCCTTCGTCAAGCATACCTCCTCTAGACCCGAAGGTCTAGCTCTCCTTAGGACCTTGCCTTGTAAAAAATTGTATTCCTATATTGCTTTTAATGAATGAAAAAGACTTATTTGGAATGCTTTTAGGATTGGTAGTACTCCCTGGACGATGACCTTGAAGTACTAGAGGTCAACGAAGGACTCCACCAGTAGTGGGCTACCTTCGACGCTTTAAGGCCTCACATGCATCCTCGATTTCCATTCCTTGGGGGAGTCACGGAGAGGTTGCGCCCAATATTTGTAGTGAAGTGCTTTCTTTTATTAAGGAAGAAGAAAAAGATAAAGTTGTAGTTCTAACATCCTCATCTTCAGAGGACATCGATTTGTCCGAAGAGGAGTGGTCTGACGAAGATCCAGCGGAGACTAGCTCCGAAAGACTTTCGGACCTGGGCCGAATTCCAACAAGAGCAGAAGGACTTCAGGGCTTCGCAAAGAGGGAAAAGGATTAAAAGAAAAGTTCTAAAAACTCCAGGCTCAGGAACGAGTCGTGTAGGCCCTCGAGTTCAGGCGAACCCCAAAGCTAACCTTAGGGATCGAAGGGGCCTTCGCTTCCTTCATGGTTTATACACCAATTTTTCATAATGTAATATAATTGATTGAGTAATATAAATTGTCGAAATGCATTTAAATTGTGCCTTACCTCCTAGCCCCTCTTTGTGGGTGGGCGCCTTCGATTATCAAGTGAGGTCGGTCACGCACAACGCCTGGCACACTTACTTAGGCTTCGCTTATTTATGCTTAATGGACAATTTTCATAGAGTTTTTCGAGCCTACACGATTGGAGCCCCTATTGCATTGAACGAATAATTTGAACCAGTGGTTCGAAATCTGAAAGAATGGTCGTTATGGACCTCGTAGGATTCTTCGAACCTAATGGCTCAGAATCCATAGTTGGTAGCTTAGTACTCTTTTTCGGGTGCTTCAAGCCAATGACTCGAAATCAGGTAATTTTGGTCACCTTCGACTCTTTTACAGATGCATCAACCTTGGGGTTCTGGACCTATTAGTTTATAGTCTCGAGGACTCTTCTGTGGATGCTATCAAGCCAGTGGCTCAGAATCCATAGGTAAATTGGCCACCTTCGACTCTTTTACGGATGCTCCAAACCAGTGGTTTGGACCCCGCTATTTTATAGTCGCGCAGGACTCCTCTATGGATGCTATCAAGCCTGTGGCTCGGAATCCATAGGTAATTTGGCCACCTTTGGCTTTTTTACGGATGCTCCAAACTATTGGTTTGGACCCCACTATTTTATAGTCACGCGGGACTCCTCTATGGATGTTATCAAGCCTATGGCTCGGAATCCATAGGTAATTTGGCCACCTTCGGCTCTTTTATGGATGCTCCGAACCAGTGGTTCATAGTCCGTTTATTGGTCACTTATGAATGATGCTTACCTCCACAATTCGTCCGAGCTATGGTGCGTCCACCAGGGATAGGATATATTTTGAGGGGCGTGCATGATTCGGACCTTAGTCTTTATTTATTTAAAATTGGGGTTACAAATCATTACAAAGAGGCCCTAAGCGAAATATCATTTAATGTGCTTTCGCATGCCATCCGTGTTTTAACTCTCCCCCTTCTAAGTTATCTAGCTTGAAAGATCTGGGGCGCCCTGAACGGAGTATGATGTATGGTCCTTCCCATTTGTTCCCCAATTTTCTAGGAGTGGTTACACTTCGGAGTACCGAATTCCCTGGCCTAAGTTCGTTAAGCTTGACCTTCGAGTCATACCATGCTTTCGTCTGGACCTAGTACTTCGTTAGATTGGCGATATATCAGAGCCTTGTTTCTTCCGCGAGGTCAAGTGAAGCACACCTTTCTTCTTCAATTTCTAGCTCCGTAGTTGTTGGCGCAAATGTTACGCCAACAGGTTCTCTGAAATCAAGAACGGACAGACAGAAACGTTCGTGCTTTAGGACTACTTTGAGCCTCCGAGATGGATAATAGCTCAAGAAGTCCGAATAAGTGTAAATGAACAACTTGTTCTGGATCCCTTTTACAAGGTACAATGGGGGGTATTTATAGGGGAAAAAGCATAAGGAAAAGACCTATTTACCCCTAGATTACAACCGACATAGTAGAAACTATTCGGTATTATAAACAAGGTTATACATGGTAAAGTACTGCAAGGTAAATGGATAAGATGGACATCCAATCAATCATGTCCTTCGGCTTCGAGGTCTCCATCCTCCCTTCGGAGGGTTCTCTAGGGCTTCGCACCGTAGCACCCTCCGGTCGTGGCGACGTATGCTTCGAACAACAGTCCGCCGGCTTCGGAGTCCTCATCAGCCTTTGAAGGGTTAATCTTTAAGTCTTGGAAATGGAGTAATTTCCCCCAACAGTAGCCCCTCGAATACGCCTTTCTGTAGTTAACCTGTTTTAGAAAGAAGGCAGTATACGAAAAGAACATTTCTAATTTCTGAGGCTTAAAGAGGATTTGAGGATGTTGTGACTTAGCCGAGGATTAGGACCCAACTGCCTTCGAACCTTCCCCTTCGAGTTCTTGATACAGTGGGAACGCACGTTGGGAAGGGGACGGTTTCAGAGTGCAAACGTCGTGGAGATGGTTTCGGAGTGCGCACGTCGTGGAGACGGTTTCGGAGTGCGCACATCGTGGAGACGGTTCCGGAGAGTGAACATCGTGGGGCACCGTTAGAAGTAACTGTTACAGCGCAAGTAGCCGTTACCCTCTGCGATTCACCTTTCCCCCAATCCTCCAAACTCTTGAACACTCGAGCAATATGGCGAGAACTAGCCACACCACCCCGGTGGCAGCCAACACCCTGGCGCAGAGGCAGGCGTGGGCTGCTTCGGCAGCAGCGGCAATGGCGGGGGCTCCGAGTGGTGCCTGGCCCAAGAATCCTCGGGCGCTCCTGTCTGCCCTCCAAGAAGAAGATTGCTCAAAGTTTCATCATTGGCCAATCCTTGAGCACCGCCGAGTCCATTGAAGAAGCGGTGGACGGAAAGTTGGGTGCTGGGCTGAGGACTCAAGTCCCCGGGACGGAGTTGACTCCAAGGACGCGGAGCGGAGAGGTGGTGGTCTTCGAAGCATTCTTCGAAGCAGGCCTAGGGCTGCCGGCCGTAGACTTCTTGGCGGAAGTGTTGGACTTGTTCCATATCACCCTGCCTCAACTGTCCCCCAACGCCATCGCTCATTTGGCCATCTTCGAATGGGCGCTCCGGGCGGAGGGGTGCGAAGGATGCTCCAAAATCTTCGTCGCGACCCACGAAGCCATATGCCAACCAAAGCCACAAGACGGGCCAGGGGACTCCAAGGTGACGATAGCCTTCGACAGCGTCAATTTCCAGCTGCGGAGGGAGCATGCCCTCCACTCCCCTGCAAAAGCTATAAACGACAGGTGGTACACCAATTGGATACTTCGGTGGTTTTATAACGAAGTCGGAGAGGACTCCCCCTCGCTGGTCCTCTCCAGGAGATTTGGTACCGGAAGGAAGCGGACATCTCTCCGAACCCTAGCCTGCTCTCGACGAGGCTAGGGTTGCTCACATCGGTGGCTCGTCGTATGAGCATGCGTGACCTGGCCGAGGAGTTCGTCACCCTTCGGATCCCTCCCCTCGGAGCCAACTGGCCGATCGTGTTCTCACAAGCCTCGGAGGGGGACCTCCGAAATTAGGTAAACCTTCTCCTTGCTGCATCATATTTAAATGAAGAAATCAATTATACTCATGTTCTCATACCTTTTTTCTTTCAGCGGCGCCTCTGGCATTGGCTCTGGAGGACATAGTTCGGGCCACCGAACGAGTTCTCGGAGCCCCTTCGGTGGCCGAGAGGCAAAGAAGGTTGGAGCTGGTGGGGAGCTGGGAGCGATCCAACAGAGTGTGGAGAGCTCTCGGCATGGAGCCCCCGAATCTTCCTGACTTCGCCCCGACCGGAGCGGTTGGCCGTAAAAGGAAAGCCGCTGCCGAGCCCTCCAAGAAGGCCGGCAAGTAGTCGCTTCAGAAGAAGAAGGTAGCGAAGCACCCTTCGCAGTTGGCGCCTGCCTCGTCTGCTTCGTCACCGGGTGCGCAAAGCTCAGCCTCCGAAGAGGCAGAGGACTCCGACGGCCAGACAGCGGCGGCCTTCGAAGCCTACCTCCTGGACGACGAAGATATAGGGGAAGTCCCCCCTAACGCCTCCGTCAGGGAGGTGGTGAGTGTGACTCCGACTGCTCCTCCTGCGCCCGCCGTTGTGCAGGTGGAGTCAGACTTCCCTACTCCCAACTTGCCCGCACCCGAGGCGGCCCCTGCGGAGGCCGTGGCTCCGGCGGGAAATGTTGGGGGCAGGACCTCGGGGGATGACTTCACCGACATCCTCCAGATGTACGAAGTCTTGGAGGATCCAGCAATCCTTCCCCACGAAGCTCCCGGAGGTTCTTTCCGAAGCTCCTCCTCTTTTACTTAATACCTGCCTGCTGTCTGTGAAAACATGCTTATTAATTTTATTATTGAAACAGGTACCTCTTCGGGTGCTAATGCTTTGGTGGCGTCCGAAGCCCCTGCGTCTTCGGAGGCTGCCATTCGAGCGGACCCCTCCGTGCCTCTGGAGGCTCTGAATTTGGCGGCTGGAGAATGTGTCTTTCGGGGCGGACGACGTGCTCGCCGGGACGGAGTTGGCGACGGAGGTCACTCCTGTAGTGGCCGCCTTAACCACCGAGGTTGCCTCCGCCGCTGCGGTTCTGGTCGAAGAGGTGGTTGCCGATGGTCGGAGTACTCCTGCTTCACCCTCCTTCATACCGGGGAGGGGCAAGAGTATTTCTAGCCTCGGTCTTTTTCCTGGCCAGGCCGCACCCTCCGTTGGCAATTCGGAGGATGAGGCTGCAGCGGATAATGCTCAAGCTTTGTCTTGGCTTCCTCTGCTGGCTCCGTTCCTGGAGCACCGGAGTGGCCTCCGAAGACTCATGGAGCCCCTGGCTGAGAGAAGACAGGACATTGCTAATTCGGACTTGATCTCCGTCTTGAGCGAGGCCAGGGCTTCGGCACTCAACACGGCCCTCGAAAGGGCTGCCCTTCAGGTATGGAAAAGACACCATAGCTACTTCGCATTAGTGGTCATAAATACTTCAGTACTTACTTAGTTCTTTTTTGCAGCAATTTGTCCTTGCTAGAGCGGCAGCGACTTCCAACGAGGTCGAAGTTAATCGACTTAAACGGAAGGTCACTACCCTCCAGACGGCCCTCAACGACTCCACCGGGAGATCCCTCAGGCTGGAGGAAGAAGTCTTGGAGGAACGGAGGGCTAGGGCGGCGTCTGACGAAGCCCTCGGAGCCCTCCGTTCATCTACCTAGGAGGCCGAGGCCGAGCGCATTGTCCTTCGAGCGGAGGTTGAAAGACTCCGCCAGGAGGCCGCTACCTCAAGTGCGCAGCTGGTGGAGCTTCAGGGGGCTCTTAGCCAGGCGATGGCCCTCAAGAGTTCTTTGATGCTCCGGGTGGCCGAAGTGGGTGCAACTGCTGCAGGCCTGGAAGCAGCGGAGAAGAAAAACTCTAGTACTGCGGATCGTACCTTGGAAGCCCTTCAGGGTACGCTGGAGTACTTCGGCACCATGTGCCCTTCGTCTTCTGCTGCGACCCACGAGCACCTTGACCGGAAGCTGACGAGGATCCAGGTCGCTTCGTCGTTGATGAAGAACTCCGGTATTCGGTACGGGGAGATCTCCGGACAGTGTGCTGGTATCGGGGTTCTTCGTCATCTTGAATCCCTTCAGATCCCCCTTGGCTCAGTCGGAGGTTCGTCTCCTGGAAGCTTCGCGGACGACGACTTGCTGCGGCCATCTTCGGAGGTGGCTTCGGCCTGGGAAGCCTTCCGATCGACCTGGAAGACGGACCATAAGGTCGCAGCTAAGGCCTGGATTGACGAGGCCCGTCGGCAGAAGCAAGCGCAAACAAAGCCACCACTTCCTGCTTCGCCAGCCCCTTCGGTTCCTGCTCCGCCGACCGACCCGCGGGTCTAGCCGCTTAGGACTGCTATGTATATGAAGCCTTGTAAACCCTGTTTTTATTAATGAAAAAGTTATAAACGGGAACTTGTCTTGGGTGTTCTGCTCTTTTTTTAGGTTTTGTCATGCCCTTCGAGCTCTGACTTCGAACTTCTGGAAATTACCGACGAGCTTCGAAAGGAGTGGGCAAACCTCGAGGGTTTGAGGCCTTACCGTCTCTCCCGCTTTTCTGTTCCTCGCGGAGACGGGGGGAGATCACCCTTGAAGTTCGAAGGGACGTCTTAGCTTATATTAAAGAGGAAGAGAAGACGGAGGGGTCCTCGTCTTCCGAACCTATTGACTGGTCCGACTCGGAGTACCGAGCTGAAGACCCTGCGGAGGCTGACTCCGAAAGGCTCCTGACATGGGCTGAGATTCAAGATGAGCAGAGGAGACTGCGAGCCTCGAAGAAGAAGAGAAGCATCCGGACTAAAAGGACAACTTCGGCGGCCTCGAGCTCCGAAGGGCAAAGTAGCCGTAGGGGTAGCTCTATGGGCCGAAAGGGTCTCCGATTTTATTTAGGCTTAGACACAAATTTCTCTTGATGTACAACTATAATGATTTAATGTGAAATGCTTCGAAAGTATGCTGTGTGACTCGTACCCTCCGACCCCCTTATGGGTGGCGGAGCCTTTACCATAGAAAAGGGTTCGCTAGGCACAATGACTGTCCGAACACCTGCATGCTTCGAACCTTGTACTTATCATTTGCTTTCGAAGACTAAAAAATTTCTCGCTTTTTTTTAAGTCTTTAGACTCTTGTATGGGTCCTAACAAGCCGAAGTCTGGAATCCGTAGGTTGGCCACCTTCGGCTCTTTTACAGATACTTCGCACCCGGAGGCCGAAAATCTGTTTTTCTTTAAAATCCTTAGACTCTTCTACGGATCCTAACAAGCCGGAGCCTGGAATCCGTAGGTTGGCCACCTTCGGCTCTTTTACAGATACTTCGCACCCGGAGGCCGAAAATCTATTTTTCTTTAAAGTCCTTAGACTCTTCTACGGATCCTAACAAGCCGGAGCCTGGAATCCGTAGGTTGGCCACCTTCGGCTCTTTTACAGATACTTCGCACCCGGAGGCCGAAAATCTATTTTTCTTTAAAGTCCTTAGACTCTTCTACGGATCCTAACAAGCCAGAGCCTGGAATCCGTAGGTTGGCCACCTTCGGCTCTTTTACAGATACTTCGCACCCAGAGGCCAAAAATCCGTTTTTCTTTAAAGTCCTTAGACTCTTCTACGGATCCTAACAAGCCGGAGTCTGGAATCCGTAGGTTGGCAACGTAGCCCTTGAACCAATGGTTCGAAGGCGGCTGCCTGGGTCTTGAGAAAAAATGCTTGGCTCTACGAGCATCTCTGTCCTCCTAATGCGTCCATCAGGAGTAAGGGATATCCGGAGAGCAAACAAAATTCAACCCTTATCTTTATTCATATAAAGGGATGTTTTTTACAAATGATTACAAGGGGCCCCTAAGCAAAATAACGCTTAAGGTGCTCCGCATGCCATGCATGCTTCAATTCTTCTCCTTATAAATTGGCTAATTTAAACGACCCGGGGCGTCTTGAGCATAAGATAACATATGGTCCTTCCCATTTGTTTCCTAGCTTCCCCGGAGCTATTACACTGCGTAATACCAGATGACCCGGTTTTAATTCATTTAGCTTTACCTTCGGGTCATACCATGTCTTGGTGTGCTTCTGGTACTTAGTTAGGTTCGCGACAGCGCGAAGCCTTGTTTCTTCTGATAAATCCAACGAAGCGCTCCGGTCACTTTCGTCTCCAGACTGTACTACGCGAAGCGATCCACCTCTGAGCTCCGTAGGAGTCATGGCCTCATCTTCGAAGAGTAATCTAAACGGTGTGAACCCCGTTTACCTGGTTTGAGTGGTTCGAATGGACCACAATATTTTGGGGAGCTCTTCGACCCACAGCCCCTTGGCCAATCCAACAATTCGGCGATTCAGCCCGGAAAGGATGTTCCCGTTGGCTCGCTCAACAGCTCCGTTGGACTGTGGATGCCGTACTGCTGCGAAGCACAACTTAATGCCCAGCTCTTCACAAAATGTTTGGAAGGTGTCAGCTTCGAACTGGGTTCCATTATCCACCGTCAACTCTCTTGGAACTCCGAACCTGCATATGATATTTTTCCAGAAAAATCGTTGCACATTCTTCGAGGTGATAGCTATTAGCGGCTCCGCCTCAACCCATTTTGAGAAATATTTGATTGCCACCACCGCAAATTTCAAGCCGCCTTTTGCCACTGGGAAAGGGCCTATGAGGTCCATGCCCCATCTAGCCATTGGCCATACTGGGGCAATAACTTGAAGCTGAGCTGGCGGGTGATGGCTCCGTCTGCCCATCCACTGGCAGCCTTGGCATGTTCGAACTAGTTCTTCCGCATCTCTTACTATTGTTGGCCAATAAAACCCTTGCCGAAGCGTCTTGCCTGCTAGCGCTCGAGGGGCTAAATGACCTCCGCATAGTCCTTTGTGGATGTCCTGAAGTATGTCTTGACCTTCGGGCTGTGAGATGCATCGAAGTAGGGGTGAACAACTCCAGCCTTGTATAGTACTTCATCAACAAGCTTGTAATTTCGAGCTCTTGCTTGCAATCTTCGAGCTTCTGGGCCTTCAGGAGGGTCCATGCTACTTTGCAACATGCTTATTATCGGAGCCCGCCAATCTGTAGTTGGAATGCACATTACTTCTGACGAGGGTATTTGGTCAGCCGCTGGCTGCTCTAGCTCTTCGTAGAAAGCACCCTCCGGGAGGTCCACCGCTCCTGCTGCAGCCTTTGCAAGAATATCTGCAAGTTGATTTTCTGCCCGAGGGATGCTTCGAACTGTAAACCCTTTGAATGCTGCTTCGGCCTTGCGGATTTCTTCAAGGTATTGCGCGAGATGTGGGTTTTTTGCCTGAAAACTTTTGTCAATATGCCCCGCGATGACTTGGGAATCTGTCTTGATCACTATTCTTGTAGCTCTGAGCGCTTTAGCCTTTCGGAGGCCTAGCAAGATTCCTTCATACTCGACAATGTTATTAGTGGTTCTGAAGTTGAGCCTTGCGGAATCTTTGTTTCGGAGCATATCCCCAAGAGGATACGACGTAGGGACGATCAGGTTATGCGCCAAGAAATAATGCCTTAGCTTCCGCGAGGCCATTACCAGGGCATAAGCAAACTTCTCGAGCTCGGAGTATCTGACTTTAGCTCCGGACAATGCCTCCGACACAAAATACATTGGGTTCTGGACTAGCTTTCCTTTAAGCTCAACTTCCCGGACTAGTACTGTGCTCACTACTGAATTTGTTGCTGCAAGATAAAGGAGCAATGTTTCTTCTGGTAGGGGAACGGTCAATATTGATAATCTTCCGAGGTATTCTTTTATATCATCGAAGCTCTTTTGGCACTCCGATGTCCATTGGAAGCTTTCGGACCCCTTTAGTGCTTTGAAAATTGGGAGGCTCCGCTCTGCTGACCTGGCCAGGAACCTGCTAAGAGCTGCAAGTCTCCCTGCTAACTTTTGAACCTGCTTCAAATTCTCTGGTGGAGCCATCCTTTGCAGTGCACTTATCTGTGTTGGGCTAGCTTCGATTCCCCTGCTCGAAACTAAGTACCCTAGCAGTTTTCCTGCTTGAGCTCCGAATATACATTTTCCCGGATTGAGGCGTACTCCACATGCTCGGAGGCTCTCAAACGTTTCAGCTAGATCTAGGCTATGCTGGTGCTTTTGAGCACTTTTTATTACAATATCATCCATATAGGACTCGACATTTCGGCCTATCTGATGACCTAGAGCTTTAGCTATTAAACGAGAAAAGGTTGCTCTGGCATTCCGCAGCCCAAAAGGCATTCTTACATAACAAAATACTCCGGAAGGAGTTATAAAGCTTGTCTTGGCTTCGTCTTCGCGTTTTAGCCATACTTGATGATATCCGGAGTATGCGTCGAGGAAACTTAGCAATTCGGACCCAGCTGTGGAATCTACCAACTGATCTATTCGGGGCATCGGGTAGGGGTCTCGCGGGCATGCTTTATTTAATGAAGTGAAATCAATACACATGCGCCACTTGCTCGAGTCCTTCTTCCTTACAAAAACAGGGTTAGCCAACCACTCGGTATGGGCTACCTCCCTGATGATGCCAGCCCTTAACAATTTTTCTACTTCGGCCTTGGCTAGGCTTGCTCTTTCTGCTGACAGCGTGCGGAGCCCCTGACACACCGGCTTGGCCTTCGGGTTGACGAGCAGACTATGCTCGATGATGCTTCGGTCGACCCCGGTGATGTCTTCGTCAGCCCAAGCAAATATGTCCAGATTTTTCCTGACGACTTCTTCTAACGAGGCGGTTATTTCTGGAGATAGCCCCTTGCCGAATTTCACTGGGTACTCTTTGCCATCTTCCGAGATTATTCTTGTCTCAACATGACCCTCCGGGCTTGGCTTGAGCGAAGATCCCTTCGGAGGGTTCGAGGCCTCCGGTACTTTTTCGACGCTTTCCGCCACATTATGCACTTGTCGGGGGTCCAATGGCTGCCCATGGCCATACTCCGTCCTCCTGGCTATAGCTTGGTCTCCTGAAATAGTAAGCACTCCACCTTGCGTGGGCATTTTGAGACAAAGATAATTATGATGTGCTATAGCCCGAACTGGTTCAACATCCCTCGGCCGAAGATAGCATTGTAAGCGTATGGGGCATCAACCACATCGAAGATCACCTCCTCTACTCGGGCCAAAGGCCCCTCTCCAAAGGCAACCTCGAGGCCTATTTGGCCGAGGGCATCGAGACGCGGTCCTGAGAACCCTTGAAGCGGCCGGGCTGCTGGAAGTAGATGCTTCCGAGGTATGCACATCTGGTCGAAGGCCTGGATGAAGAGTATGTCTGCGGAGCTCCCGCCATCTACCAGGATCCTTTGAATGTCTGCTCCTGCTATATCAGCAGAGATGACTAATGGGTCAGCATGGGGGAACTTCACCCCCGCCGCATCACTGGCTGTGAATGAGATGGGCACACGGGACCATTCTGGCATCCCTTCGGCGGAACTCGAGGTCCCAATGTGCCCGACCTCGCGGACGTACTCGCGCCGCTGTCTCTTGGACATGCTTCCGAGGGTCCCCCCTCCGGAGATGGGCAGGACCACTCACTTGCCGCGGTCTTGCGGGTCTTCTTGCTTTGGTGGTGGCATAATACTGGCCACCGGTAGTCGCATGGGGGCTTCGAGGGCACCGGCTCGGGCCACAGTTTGAACAGGCTCCGGGCGTGCCGACGGTGGGGCCCGATCCGAAGTACCCCGCCCGGTATTTCGCTCAAGGTAGTCGCCCCGAAGGGCCAACACTGCCTTGCAATCCTTTGTGTCATGGCTTCTATTGTCGCCATGCACGCAATAGAAAAAACTCTGGCGCCTGCCAGGCATCCTTTCTTGAGGCTTCGGTGGCCCAGCCTTGAAATTCTTCGTCTGCTGGAAATTGGCAGGTGCCTTCGAAGCTGAAGGTGCAATGTTTAGCACCTCCGAGCGGAAATGCTTCTTCCCCCGCTTGTACTCGTTGAAGCGGTTGTCTTGTGGAGGTTGCAGAGTAGCGGAGGCTTCAGGCTCCCTTTTGACTTCTCGGAGGGTGGGCAATGGTGCTTCATCTCGCCGAAGACATCATTCCTCCGCCTTGGCATACTGTTCGAAGTATGCCATGAGCTGCGCCACAGACGTCACCGGCTTCTGATGGAGTTTGCTGAGGAGGTCGGGGTTCAGCACCCCCTCGCGGGCAGCATCAACTACCGAAGAGGTAGACAGGCCCTTGATCTGTGACTTGGTGTGGGTGAAGTGCGTGAAGTACTCCCGGAGGGTTTCTCCCACCCGCTGCTTTACCTGAAACAAACTTCCTATGGACATCGGGGCTACGAAGGTACCTTGGAAGTTGCTCACAAATTTCTTTTTTAGCTGCTCCCATGAACTGATCGATCCTGGCTTTAGGGACCAGAACCAGCGGAGTGCCACGCCTTCGAGAGCGAGGGGGAAGCATTTTGCCATGGTGCTTCGCACCCCTCCGCTCGCTTCTATTGCTAGGGCGTAAGAGCGGGCGAACTCTCCGGGGTCCGACCCCCCGGAGTACTTGTGTAGCTTCGAGGCCTTGAATCTGGGGTCGAAAGGCACTCTCTGCAGATCCGAGTGTAATGGAGACTCATTATCGAAGGATGCATTATCGGCTTCTTCCGGGACTTGGATAACTTCTGGGGGATTGCGGGTTCCATCGTCTTGAGGCCCTCCTGGAGTTTCGGTGGAAGCTTGAGTGCGGAGGCGATCGGCGGCCTCTTGCCTCCACCTGGATACTTCCTCCTGAAGCCTGGCTAGCTGCGTAGCCTCAGTTTCGGGAGGGCCTTCGTCTTCATCGGAGGGCACTTCTGGATCTCAGCTAGCTGCGTAGTCGGTTTGAAGCACCGTAGGAGAGGGCCCCGAGGCGCTCGACGCCCAGCGGTGTCGGCGGGAATCGCCGGATTAGCCGAGGGTCCGACTCCATTGGTCCGAGGGGACCTTCGGAGAGGACCCGAAGCCTGGCTACGCTTCGGAGGCATAACTAGTCGTGATGAGGTCTTGGAGATAGAGGACTTCGAACGACTCGAGGGGTTGAGAGAAGGCCTTCGAGCTGCACTAAGAAGCCCTTAACTAAAGGGTGCGCGGATTCTTGGGACTCCGAGGCTCCCTCTGTAAGTGCTCTTTGGAGTGCAGTCAGCAGTAGAGAACAAGCTTTTAGAACTTGGATCCCCACGGACAGCGCCAACTGTTGGCGCAAATGTTACGCCAACAGGTTCTCTGAAATCAAGAACGGACAAACAGAAAGTTCGTGCTTTAGGACTACTTTGAGCCTCCGAGATGGATAATAGCTCAAGAAGTCCGAATAAGTGTAAATGAACAACTTGTTCTGGATCCCTTTTACAAGGTACAATGGGGGGTATTTATAGGGGAAAAAGCATAAGGAAAAGACCTATTTACCCCTAGATTACAACCGACATAGTAGAAACTATTCGGTATTATAAACAAGGTTATACATGGTAAAGTACTGCAAGGTAAATGGATAAGCTGGACATCCAATCAATCATGTCCTTCGGATTCGAGGTCTCCATCCTCCCTTCGGAGGGTTCTCTAGGGCTTCGCACCGTAGCACCCTCCGGTCATGGCGACGTATGCTTCGAAAAACAGTTCGCCGGCTTCGGAGTCCTCATCAGCCTTTGAAGGGTTAATCTTTAAGTCTTGGAAATGGAGTAATTTCCCCCAACAGTAGTGTAGAAGGACCCACCTTTCAGCTCCGTCGGCGTCATGGCTTCGTCTCCGAATAGCAAACGGAACAAAGTAAAACCTATGGACCTAGCCTGAGTGGTCTGAATGAACCATAAAATCTTCAGGAGTTCCTTGGTCCATAGCCCTTTTGCTAATCCAACAATCCTCCAGTTTATGCCGGACAGAATATTGTCATTGGCTCATTAGACGACTCCATTGGATTGGGGGAGACGGACAGCTGCAAAACACATTTGGATACCAAGGCCTTCGTAGAATTCTCTAAAGGGCTCAGCATCGAATTGGGTGCCATTATCAATTGTAAGTTGTATAGGTACTCCGAACCTGCAAATAATATTTTGCTATAAAAATTTTTGAACATTTTTTTAAGTGATAGTTGTTAGGGGCTTGGCTTCGACCCACTTAGAAAAATACTCGATTGCTACCACCGCAAATTTCAAGCCACCTCTTGCCATTGGGAAAGGACCAATAAGATCCATCCCCCAGTGAGCCATAGGCCACACCGGAGCGATGACCTGCAGAGGTGTCGGTGGACGGTGGCTTCGTCTTCTTATCCACTGGCATCCTTGACAAGTTCGAACCAATGATTCGGCATCAGCTACAATAGTAGGCCAATAAAGCCCCTAGCAAAGTGTTTTTTCTAGCCAGGGCTGGGGGGCAAGGTGGCTGCCACACAAACCTTCATGAATGCTTTGAATTATATCTTGGCCTTCGGGCTGGGTGATACACCGCAGCAAGGGGGAACAAACTTCGGCTTTGTATAAAATACCGTTGATTATATGATAATTCTGAACTCTTGATTGTAGCCTTGACAATTCTTGGCCTTTGGGCAAATTACCTTTGTCTTGCAACATGGCCATGATCGGGGTTCCCCAATCGCTGGTAGGAATAGAAAACACTTCTACTGGAGGAAGTTGTGGTACCGAAGGGACCGACATTTCTTCGAAGAAAACCCCGGTATATCTAGGCCTCCGGCTGCATCTTTTGCTAGAACATCAGCCTGTTGGTTATTTGCTCTTGGTATACTCCAAATGGAAATCCCTTTAAAATAGGCTTCAGTTTTGCGGATTTCTTCTAAGTATGCCACAAGATTAGGATGTTGAGCTTGAAAGCTTTTATCTACATGGCTTGCCATGAGTTGAGAGTCTGTCTTAATGATCACACGGGACGCTCCCAGCGCTCGCGCCTTGCGAAGACCAAGTAAAATCCCTTCATACTCCGCAATATTATTGGACTTAAAGTTGAGCCTTGTGGAGTACATTTCTTTTTGCACCGATGGTGAGACTATTACAACTTCTGCCCGGGCTTTGGACGCTTTATATGCTCCATCAGAATATATTGTCCAGACTCCTTCGCTGAATTCTTTCGGAGTTTATACTGCAGGTGGAGTCCATTCTGCCACGAAGTCAGCCACCACCTGTGATTTAATAGCAGTTTAGCAGTAAACGAAATGCCGAAGGGGGCTAGCTCAACAACCCACTTCCCTATTCTTCCTATGGAATCTTTATTACAGAGCATATCTCCGAGTGGATACAAAGTGGGTACAATTACATTATGTGCCAAGAAGTAATGTCGCAACTTGCGCGAAGCCATTACTAGACCATATGTGAACTTCTCAAGCTTGGAGTATCTTGCTTTGGATCAAGATAAAGCCTCCGACACAAAATAAACTAGGTTATGCACCAGCTTTGCGTCAAAGTCAACCTCATAGACAAGTACTGCACTGATAGCAGAGCCGGTAACAGCAAGGTACAAAAGCAATGTTTCATCGGTAAGGGGCACCGTAAGCATGGCTAGATTGCCGAGGTAATATTTAATTTCATAAAAAACTCTTCTAGTACTTCGGAGTCCATGCGAAATCTGCGGATCCCTTCAAAGCTTTGAATATAGGAAGGCTTCGCTCCGTGGACCTTGCCAAGAACCGGCTGAGAGCGGCGAGGAATTCGGCAAGCTTCTGGACTTGCTTCAAATTTTCTAGCGGAGCCATCCTCTACAATGGACTTATCTGCGTTGGGCTTTATTCAATTCCTCTACTAGAAACTAAGTACCCTAGCAGTTTTCCTACTTGAGCTCTGAAGACGCATTTTAAGGATTGAGGCGGACTCTGCATGCCCAAAGGCTCTCGAAAGTTTCTGCTAAGTCTAGGCTATGTTGGTGCTGTTGAGCACTCTTTATTACAATGTCATGCATATAGGCTTCGACATTTCGGCCTATCTGGTGACCTAAAGCCTTAGCAATTAATCTTGAAAAAGTGGCTCCGGCATTTCTTAAGACGAAGGGCATTCTAACATAACAAAATACTCTGAAGGAGTTACAAAGCTTGTCTTAGTTTCATCTTCACCTTTTAACAATATCTGATGGTATCCGGAGTACGCATCGACGAAACTTAGGAGTTCAGAGCCTGTTGTGGAATCTACAAGTTGATCAATTCGAGGCATGGGGTAGGGGTTGGACAACCACTCCGTATGAGCTACCTCCCTGATAATCCCGGCTTGCAGTAATTTATCAACCTCTGCCTTGGTGAGGTTGGCCCTTTTTGCTAATAGTTTCTGGAGCCCCTAGCAAACGGGTCGAGATTTATGGTTCACAAGTAAGCAATGCTCGATTATACTCTGATCAACTCTAGGGATATCTTCGTCTGACTAGGCGAAGACATCCAAGTTTTCACGGACCACTTCTTCTAACGAAGTGGCTATTTCTGAAGGAAGCCCCTTGCTGAATTGAATGGGGTACTCCTTACCCTCCTTAATGATGGTCTTCGTTATAACTTCGCCTGCTGGTCTCGGCTTGAGGGAGGTGATCTTCGAGGGGTCTTTGGACATCGAGGCTTCCTCTGAATGGTCCAGAACATTATTCACATGTCGATGGTCTAGGGTTGGTCCATGGCCGTACTCCGCCCTTCTTGTCGTAGCTTGATCATCGATGACCACAAGTACTCCTCCTTGCGTTGGCATTTTTAGGCATAAGTAATTTTGATGTGCTACGGCTCCGAACTGATTGAACATCACTCTTCCAAGAATGGTGTTTTAGGCGTACGAGGCGTCGACGACATCGAATATAACCTCCTCCAATCTTACCAGGTGCCCCTCTCCGAAAGCAAACTCAAGGCTAATCTGGCCGAGGGCATCGAGAGGAGAGCCTGTGAAGCCTTGAAGCGAACGGGCCATCGGAAGTAGATGCTTCTGAGGGATACAAAGTTGGTCTAAGGCTTAGATGAAAATGATGTTGGCGGAGCATCCGCCATCGACCAACACTCTTTGGACCTCGGTTCTGGCAATGTCAATAGTTATAACTGAAGGATATGCTCTAGAAAATTCAGTGGATCAGAAGTTCTGATAGTGAGTATCGGAAGTTCTGGTTAATTTCTGGTCTCGATACAAAGAGCAATTATTGCTTTGGAAGTTCCGATATGGTATCAGAAGTTCTGACGAGCCAGAAGTTCCGATTTGGAATCGGAGGAATTTTGTACTGATCAGAAGTTCCGATATGGTATCAGAAGTTCTGAGGTGGGTGATAACAGATTGGATCTATTGCATGTCGTACTGTGTCAAGAAACCTAAAATACCTAGTCAGAAGTTCCGATACAGGATCGGAAGTTCCGATGTGGGCAAACAGATTGGATCTATTACGGTTTCGGGATAAGCACAACCTAGGGGCCCTCAGCCCTATATAAAGAGAGGAGGAGGACGGCTTGGGGACAACAATAAGCCTAGATTAGACCTAGCTACCCAAGAGTTCTCTCCTCCCCTGCTTGATCTCAAACGTTGAGGTCAAGGATCCCCGTCTCTCACGTGCGGTGCTAGCACGCTGCCGTGGGAGGTACTCCATCCCTATACATGTGGAATTCGTGGAGGCATTGCTCCAATAGTGACGCTCTTGAACGTCTACATGCGAACGACTACATCGTCTACCTCAATCAAATCGGCGAAGGATGGCAAGGACGAAGCGAGGAGAGGCTAGATGCACTGCTCCAACATCTTCTTCTGCTGCACCTAGCGCGTCAATTGCTAGAAGGTACCGATCTATTATCTCACATGTGCATGAACCTAGGGCCATAGAGCGGACATTTTGAATTTGTCGGCTAGCGTAGCTCCCCTATTACCCAACAGTGGTATCAGAGCCTACGTGCGTAGTGTTCGATCTGGATCCCTCATGTATGGAGATACATGGTAGAAAAATATATTACATATGTTTCTGTTCGCGGCAGATCGGAAGTTCCGATGTGATCGGAAGTTCCGACTGGTGGATCAGAAGTTCTAATACTGATCGGATGTTACTGATGTCGAATAATGATTCAATACAGAAGGCAATTGTTGTGATGTGGGATTCCGATATTGATCGGAAGTTCCGAAGGATCGGAAGTTCCGAAGCCAGATCGGAAGTTCTAACCCGCGCAATTTTGAAAAACCGAGCTTGCTGACCCGAGTTTTTCAAATCCAAAATCCAATCATTTGTAGATTGCTCGCCTAACTTTGTTTTGCAGAGAATGTCGTGACCGACATGGCCTTGGTTAAAATTTGATGTATGAGATGCATGCAATGAATGTAAATTAAATATGGCCTGCGTGTCATGGTTATTTACAGCCCAAGGCTGATGTAAAATTTATTACGGCTTGCATGTCGTTTCCGCGGTGTTTCGGCCCATGTAATTAGTATAGCCTATACGAGATGGACTAGTACTCTTCATGGAGGCCGGGAGCATGCACTCGAAGATGGGAGCCATGGAGATGGAGATCGCCATGTGAAGAAGGTCATGCTATGTCACAGTTAATATGATTGATTGTGATGCTTTCTTATGTTCATGTTATTCTATTCTTGCATGTTTCGTGTGCGCTAGGGATGTTACGATGCTAGAGTAGTTTTCCCTTAGAAAATTAAGTGTTGATGCTCTTCCAAATAGTTGCACCCACCAGGGTTCGTGCTCATCGATAGTGGGTCTGCCAAAGCAGGGTGCTATCTTTTATCTCTACCAGTTGGGGCGGAAGTCAAACATCTGCACGCATAGTGTAGGTTCACTTGACGAGACTATCAAAACGGTTTTGGGCCTTGGAGCATAGGATTTGGGGTCGAGCATTTGATGCTTCTCCAATGACAAGAGTCACATACGATGTGATTAGCAAGGAGATGCTTACCTATGTCAACTAGCTTCTAGCAGTGATGCCAAAGCTCACTAGGAGATAGCGTGACCATGGATCTTGCGCCACTATTAGTCATGAGAGGGAAAGTGACTGGTTTAGATAGTGGAACATCTTTTATTGGATATAAGATAAACATTGCATAGTGCTAAACCTCGCATTTAATCTTTGTAGATCATGGCACCTACTACGTCAACTGTTAAGAGCACTCTAGTTTTTAATTTGTGATCTATTCTTCAACGAGATAAATTGTCTGAACGAACTTTATGGATTGGTATCGAAACTTGAGAATTGTTCTCAAGCAAGAGAAAAGGATTATGTTCTTGAGGAACCCCACCCTAATGAACCAGGAGAGGATGCTTCTATAGTAGATAAGCATGCTTATGAGAAGCATGCTAGTGATTTCGTGGATGTTAGCTGTCTGATGCTTGCCTGCATGTCCTCTCAGTTTTAGAAACAGTACGAGGAACGTGATACCTACGATATGATTATAGGGCTTAAGGACATGTTTCAAGACCAAGCAAGGGCAGAAAGATACAATGTGTTTAAATGCTTGTTTGGTAGTAGGTTGGCTGAAGGGAGCCTAGTGAGCCCTCACGTGATCAAGATGATTGGTTGCGTGGAGACTCTAGAGAGACTGGGCACTCCACTGGATTCGTACCTCGCTATTGATGTTATTCTCCAGTCGCTCTCATTGAGCTTTGAGCTGTTCATCATGAACTATAACATGGTTGGATTAGAGAAGACACTAGCTAAGTTGCATGGGATGCTAAAATCTGCCGAGGAGAGTATCAGAAAGGCTCCAAACCATGTGATGGTTGTTCAGAATGAGGGCAAAAAGAGAAAAGGAAGAAGGCTAAGACTACAGATGCGATCTCTAGTGCGAAGTCTAAACCGACTAGAAAGTCCAAGTCTGGTCCAACCAACTCTGATGTGTGCCACCATTGCCACAAGCCTAGGCATTGTAAGCGCAACTGCAAGGTGTACCTGGAAGAGCAGAAGAACAAGAAGAGAAGTGGGACTTCCGCTTCAGGTATTAATGTTATTGAAATTAATCTTGCTACTCGTCCAAACGATTCATGGGTATTTGATACCGAATTGATGATTCATACTTGCAAATCGTTGCAGGGGCTGAGTAGAGTAAGAAAGTGTGCATGTGGCGAGCTGGATATCCGCGTCGGGAATGGTTCAAAGGTTGCAGCGTTTGCCATCGGCGTCTATTCATTGTCACTACCATTAGGATTCGTTTTGGAGTTAAATAATTGTTATTTCATTCCTGTCTTAGGTAGAAACATTATCTCTTCTTCATGTTTAGAGGAAGATGGTTTTGAATTCGTAATAAAGAACAAGAGTTGTTCAATATTTTCTAATGGCATGCTCTATGGTGTTTGTCCATTAGTGAATGGATTGTATATCCTAAGTCTTGATAATGCACACGTTTATAACATTAGTACTAAGAAACAATGACTCAATGATTTAAATCCTACCTACGTTTGGCATTGTCGTTTGGGTCATATAAATGAGAAGGGTGTATAGAAGCTCCATAGTGATGGACTTTTGGAGTCATTTGATTTTAAATCATATGACACATGCGAGTCTTGTTTACTTGGCAAAATCACAAAGACGTCTTTCACTGGACAAAGTGAGAGGGCGAGTGAGCTATTGGTCATAGTACATACTGATGTGTGTGGTCCAATGAATCACACGGCTAGGAAAGAATTTCAGTACTTTATTACTTTTACCGATGACTTTAGTAGATACAACTATGTCTACTTGATGAGGCATAAGTGGGAATCCTTAGAAAAGTTCAAGGATTTCTAGAATGAGGTACAAAATCATATGTGCAAGACAATTAAATTTCTATGATCGGATCGTGGGGGTGAATATTTGAGCCATGAGTTTAGTGATCATTTGAAGCAGTGTTGAATTGTTCCACAACTGACTCCACCCGGCACGCCTCAATGGAATGGGGTGTCCGAGCGGAGAAACCGCACTTTGTTGGACATGGTGCGGTCCATGATGAGTCGCATTGATCTTCCATTATCCTTTTGGGTGACGCTTTAGAAACCGCAGCTTTCACGATTAATAGAGTTCCATCTAAGTCAGTAGAGAAGACGTCATATGAGATGTGGTATGGGAGGTGTCCTAGTTTGTCTTTTCTAAAGATTTGGGGGTGTGAGGCGTATGTCTAACGTATGACGTCTGACAAGCTCAGTCCTAAGTCTGACAAGTGCTTCTTTGTGGGGGTATCCTAGGGAAACCAAATGATATTATTTCTATAATAGAGAGGAGGGAAAAGTGTTTGTCGCTCGAAATGGTGTGTTCCTTGAGAAAGAGTTTCTCTCAAAAGGAGTTAGTGGGAGGATTGTGCATCTCGAAGAGGTTCGAGAGCCACTGGAAAGTGTTCCAGATCCCACTGAGCCAGAGCAGGAGGCGCAAGCTGTTGCAGATCCTATTGTGGATGCGTCAGCCCCTCGAAGGTCTAGGAGAGTAGTCCATGTGCTAGGGAGGTACATGTTCTTGACCACTGGGCATCGCGATGTGTTGTTGTTGGACAACGATGAACCCAAGACCTATACCGAAGTAGTGATGGGACCAGAATCTGAGAAATGGCCTGGAGCCATTAGATCCGAGTTGGAGTCCATGCGTGTTAATCATGTTTGGAACTTGGTTGATCCACCCGATGGTGTAAAAACTATTGAGTGTAAATGGATCTTCAATAAAAAGATAAACGTTGATGAAAATGTTCACATCTATTAGGCACGATTGGTGGCGAAAGGTTTCAGACAGATTCAAGGTGTTGATTATGATGAAATGTTTTCACCCGTCGCTATGCTCAAGTCTATTCGGATCATCCTAGCTATTGCCGCATTTTATGATTATGAGATATGGCAAATGGATGTCAAGACGGTTTTTCTAAATGGAAACCTAAGTGAGGATGTGTACATGACACAGCCTGAAGGTCTTGACGGTCCAGGGAATGCTGGGAAAGTTTGTAAGTTGCTAAAATCCATTTATGGATTAAAGCAAGTTTCTCGGAGTTGGAATCTTCGTTTTGATGACGTAGTCAAAGGGTTTGGCTTCACCAAGAACGAAGAAGAGCCTTGTGTTTACAAAAAGGCTAGTGGGAGCTCACTTGTGTTTTTGGTCCTGTATTTAGATGACATACTATTGTTCGGAAATGACATTCCTTTGTTGAATGCTGTCAAGACTTCACTGAAAATAGTTTTTCGAGGAAAGATCTTGGAGAGGCAGCATACATTTTGAGTATAAAGATCTATAGAGATAGATCAAAAAGGTTAATTGGATTAAGCCAAAGTATGTACATTGACAAGGTTTTGAAACGATTCAAAATGCAGAATTCTAAGAAGGGATTCCTGCCAATGTCACATGGTATTTCTCTTAGTAAGACTCAGTGTGTTGTGTCACCTGATGAGCTAGAGAAGATGAGCGTGATCCCGTATGCCTCCACAATTTGATCCATCACGTATGCCATGTTGTGTACACGCCCAGATGTGTCGTATGCTTTAAGTGTTATGAGTAGGTACCAATTGAACCGAGGTGAAAGTCACTGGGCTATATTAAAGAGTATCCTCAAGTACTTGAGAAGGATTGAGGAAATGTTCCTGGTTTCACTACAAGAAAACAGAAAGTTTTCGTCGGCTATTTTATCTTCCGTCGGCTTCTCGAGGAGCCGACGGAAGTTAAGCTAACTTCCGTCGGCTTTTCACAGTGGCCGACGGAAGATAGAGGCATTTTCCCCGCCCGGTATAAATCCACTAACTTCCGTCGGCCAGCATTAAAGCCGACAGCTTTAATGCTGGCCGACGGAAGGTTAGTGGATTTATAGCCCCAACCGCGCGCGTACAGGGAGACCTAATCTCCCCTGTATGCGCGCCCACCAGCCCGTCGCCTCCCGCCGCCGCCGCCTCCTGCCGCCGCCGGGCCTCCCCGGCCGCCTCCTGGCTAGCGCCTCCCGTCGTCACGCCCCCTCCCGGCCAGCTCCGCGCCGCCCGCCGTCGCGCCCCCTCTCGGCTAGCGCCGCCCTCCGCTGTACGCCGGCCTACACCGCCGCCCACGCCGCCTCCACCACCGGTGCAACAGGCGCCACCCCCCTCCGATCACCGCCCACCCTTGGTCGTCGCCGCCGTCGCCCGTTGTCGCCGCCCACCGTCCGTCACCTGCCGACCACTGTCGTCGTCATCGCCCGCCGACCGTCGCCGCCGACCGTCGCCGTCCGCCAAGTAATTTTTACCCCTCACTTGCATTGTGATTGAATAGTTTGTTTACTTTGTGAATTGTATTGTGAATTGTGAATAATTGGTGTGAATTGAATTGAATATAATTGAATTGTGAATTGAGTTAAATTGTGAATATGCTTGCCGAATGTTTCGGTCTGATATTCAACGAACAATTATTTTTGCTAGTACCTATCAGAATACAATTTTGTCGTAGTGGCACTTAAATTTTGATCGAGATTGATAGTATGATAGACACTTAAATTTTGTCGTAGTATGTGATAAAATGAATAATTGATTCATTTGCTAGTGCATGTCAAGTGGAAATTGATTCATTACGTTGACTATTTATGCTATTACAAGTGTTTCGTTTGCGATGTTCTATTATATATGCTATTAATTAAATTCTTGTATTAATTTTTGGTTTGTTGTTGATTTCATTACGGTGATTAGTATTACATATATATATATACTTTATTATATATATTTATTTTCGTATGCAATTTTTTATTTGACAACAACGTAGATAGTGTAACGAAACCTATGTGTCACCCGTTTCGGACCAACATGTCTCACACGTGTCATGCGTGTGAGATGTGTAGGTCCGGAATTGTCCCTTTTTGGACAGCCTTGGAGTGGACGACAGAGCGTGGTCTTTATGATGAGTCATGAGTCTGAATGGGATTTCAGTAACATAACCTTGTTGTTCTCCATTGCACCACTATCAGGCGTGCAATTGGAGAACAGCGGGGTTATGCTGCTAAAATTTCGTTCGGAGTCATGGCTCGTCATAAATACCACGTTTTGTCGGTCACTCTTGGGTGGGTTTAGGACCTATATTTTCCTATAGATATAGGCCCATGGTACTTATGATATCGATGCATTCTCGATTGAATGAATGTTTTGCCTATAGAATGGCTGAGGACGACCGACGGTGGATGTATAGTGGTTGGATGAAAAGTGGAGCTCACACGAGGGAGTGGGTAATCAACGCTGAGAAATTTGTTGATCGTGCATTCACTTTGACAACAAACACTGGTGCGAGGTGCCCATGCATGAAGTGCAGAAATTCTCGTTGGCAAGACAAGAGGACGTTGTCATTGCATATTTGCAAATATGGTTTCATGCCAGGTTATGAAGTTTGGACTTTTCACGGCGAGACATGCCATGAAAAAACGGTATTAGTAGTGGAAGAAGAAGATGATAGCGTTGCTGACGATAGGATGGATGAGATGCTTGATGCTATATGACCGGAGTTTGAATCAAACCCTGAGGATCCTCCAACACCGGAGGTTCAAAAGTTTTTCGACATCCTTCGAGCTTCAGAAGAGCCATTGCATGAGCACACCACCGTAAGCGTTCTCGCTTTCGTGACTCGTATTATGGCTATTAAGTCAAAGTTTGCATTTTCAAACAATTGTTATAAGGAGCTCTTGAATCTGATCAGCGATATCCTTCCTAAGAACCATAAGGTGTCGAAAGACATGTACCAGTCAAAGAAAATGCTTTCTGCTCTCGGTATGGAGTATGAGAAGATTGATGTGTGCCGAGATAATTGTATGTTGTTCTAGAAAGAACATAGTAATGAGGTGAAATGCTTAAAATGTGGTAAATCGAGATTCATAGAGGTCGTAAATGAAGACGGAGAGAAGGTGACGACAGAGGTTGCTCATAAGCAACTTCGTTACATGCCTCTTACACCTCAGGTGAAACGATTGTTTTCTCTCAAATAAAACCGCTAGACATATGCGATGGCATAAAGAATGTGTACGTGAGAATAATCAAGTAATGGTGCACCCATCTGATGGTGAGGCATGGAAGGCTCTAGATGATTTTGATGCAGACTTTGCTAGTGATGCAAGGAATGTTCGCATCGGGTTGGCAACAGATGGATTCATGCCTTTCAATGTAACCACATCGTCGTACTCTTGTTGGCCTGTGTTTGCTATTCCATACAACCTTCCAGCTTCGTTTTGTATGAAATATGAATTTATGTTCATGTGTCTCATTATACCCGGTCCAGAGCATCCTGGAACACGACTAAATGTGGTGTTGAAGCCCTTAATTGAAGAGTTGAAACAATTGTGGAAAGGAGTTGAAGCATATGACTATGACCAGAAGCAAAAATTCAATCTTCGAGTTGCGTATCTGTGGTCGGTCCATGATTTTCTGGCATACGGTATTTTTTCTGGTTGGAGTTGTCATGGAAGGTTGACATGCCCGATATGTGCGAAGGACACAGATTGTTTCCGTCTGAACTTCGGGGGAAAGATTTGTTACTTTGATTGCCATAGATGCTTTTTGCCCTTGAATCACCCATTTAGGTTACAGAGGAACAATTTGAAGAAGGACAATATTGTTGTAAAGGGACCACCAAGGCATTTAAATGGTAGAGAAATTGCTGATATGCTGAATGAGTTCGTCCTTAATGAAAATGAGGATGGATTTGTAGGATTCGGAACCGAACATAATTGGACCCACATATGTGGCTTATGGGAATTGTCGTATGTCAAATCACTAATTCTGATGCACAACATTGACGTTATGCATCAGGAACGTAATGTTGGTGAAAGCATTATAAGTACATGTATGGATTTTACTAACAGGACAAAAGATAATGTAAAGGCGAGAAGAGATTTAGCTGAGATTTATAATCGACCAACCCTTGAGTTGACGAATAGTGGTGGCAAGCCACGTGCCCCATTTTGTTTAAAACCTAAAGAAAAAAACAAGTAATGAGGTGGTTGAAAAAATTGAAATTCCCAGATGGTTATGCCGTGGGATTTAGAAGAGTTGTGAATTTGAAGACAAGGAAATTAAATGGATTGAAAAGTCACGATTACCACATAATAATGGAAAGACTACTTCCTGTAATGTTTCGCGGGTACCTGAATGATGATGTGTGGAAGGCGTTAGCTAAGCTGAGCCATTTTTATTGACAACTTTGTGCGAAAGAAATTAAGAAAGATATGATGTAGATGCTAGAGAAAGAGATCCCGATGCTTTTATGTAAATTGGAAAAATATTCCCTCCAGGGTTCTTCAATCCAATGCAACATTTACTGGTTCATCTGCCATATGAAGCTAAGGTAGGTGGCCCTGTGCAATATAGGTGGATGTATCATATTGAAAGGTCCCTAAAGAAGCTTAGAGCGATGGTTGGTAATAAGGCCAGAGTTGAAGGTTGCATCGCAGAAGAATTTAAATTGAAAGAGATAGCATACTTTACTAGTGTATACTTCGCTGAGCATCACAATGTCAACACACCTGCTACATGGTACCATATGGATGAAGACTATCCTTGTAGTGATCTCCAAATTTTTGGGTGGAAGGGGATAACTGTTGGTGTCTCCACGACATATTATGTAACTCAGGAAGAACGAACATATGCCTTGCTCTACATGTACTCAAATATGGAAGAGATGGAACAATATTTCGCGTAAGTAAATATTTTTTAGTTTTATATTTTACCTCCAAATATTATACCCGTTTGTTTACCTATTCGTTACAATGACAGTATGTTTGATTCGAAATACTTGACGTCTGGTCATCAACCAACGGAGAAGCAATTAGATAAATTGCGTCGAGAAGGAGTAAATGGCGGGCCTAGTTTCATCACTTGGGTCAGAGAACATGTAAATCCTTACCTTTTGTGACACGTATTATTTTACTCTACTAGGTTAATTATCTTATAATCTTCTATGATTTTCAGTGCGTGCTCGCTGACAATGTACATATAGACTTGCGACAGCTCTCTTACGGAAGTATTTGTGCCAAAAGTTACGGTCGCTATGATGTTAATGGTTTCTGCTTCCGTTCAACTATTTTTGAAGCATATCGACCTCTAGCGGCAACAACTAATACTGGAGTTGTTACAAGGGTCGTTGATGGACAAAGACACGAAACTATGTATTATGGAATCATCAAAAATATAATCGAGTACAATTTTGCGG